>PVLD010006277.1:0-102229 GCA_004027595.1 Dinomys branickii
TATAAACTAAGAGACATGAAGGAAATCTGTTCAAAAACAAAGAACAGATGGGACGAGGGAAAGGAGAAAAGAAAGAGACAGAAATGTATGTATGTATATATGAATATACATATATGCAGGAGGGCTAACATGGTTCTACTATTGTATTATATCACTTAATGCTAAGGAATAATTGATGATGGGTTATTTGATCAATCTTATATGTCTGTATGTGTTATCCTGAACACACACTTCGAAGATATCAATATGCAAAGCAGCAACTATTGGTGTTTTGTTGTTGTTGTTGTTGTTGTTGTTGTTTGCCTGTTTTGTCTTCTGTCTTTGGATTTTTGGTTTTTGTCTTTTTCTGTTGTTGAGAGGATTAATTGTCTGACCAATTTTGCATGTCTGTATATCGGTTCATATATTTACACTTCGAAGATATCAATGGATAAAGCAATAACCACTGTTGAGACCATGTCACCTTGTCTATAGATCAGTTGTGATTGTACTATTTTTTATGCTAATTGGTATCTGTTTGTTAATATGTTTTTGTACTTTTATATTTAAAAAAAACAGAAACACTAAATCTATTGGAAGAGAAGGTAGGTAAAAATCTTGAAGACAGGAGTAGGCAGAGAGTTCATGAACAAAAGTCAAACTACAAGGGAAACACTTCAAAGAATCAATAACTGGGACCACATCTTACTGAAAAGTTTTTGCACATCTAAAGACATCACCAGCAGAGTAAAAAGAAAACACACAAATTGGGAAAATATCCTAGCTAGCTCTCCCTTGGACAAAGGTCGTCTATCTACAACATACAAAGAATTAAGAAGCATGAACCTGTCCAAATTCAAAGACCCAAAACACAAATGGGCATCTGAGATGAATACACACTTCTCAGATAAACAAATACAAATGGAAAATAAATGTATGAGAAAATGTTCTACATGTTTCATCATTTTAATTTGCAGTAAATGCAAATTAAAACAACATTGAGATTTCACCTCACCCCAGTAAGATTGGCCAGCATTAAGAAATCATCCAATAACAAATGCTGGCGAGGCTGTGGAGAAATAGGAACTCTTCTGCACTAGTGGTGGGAATGCAGACTGGTGAAACCACTGTGGAGATCAGTTTGGAAATTCCTCAGCAAACTAGGTCTAGAGGTCCCATTCAACTCAACTATTCCTCTTCTGGGTATTTTCCCAGAAGATCTGAAAACATCATATCACTGTGATATATGTGAACCCATGTTTACAGCAGCAAAATTTATAATAGCTAAATCGTGGAAGCAACCCAAATGTCCATCCACAGAGGACTGAATAAAAAAAACTGTGGCATTTTTACATAATGGAATATTACTCAGCTATAAAGAAAGACAAACTTGAGGCTTTTATAGGCAAATGGTCACAAATAGAGACCATACTCATAAGTGAAATAAATCAGATGTGCATGTGAAAACAGCGTATTGTATCATTAGTGTAAGAACCTGAAAGTGGGACTATAAATTAGAAGGTATGAAAGCAAACTGCTCAAAAGTAAAGAGCAACTGGGATGAGGGGAAGGAGAAAAGGAGGAAAGGGATAGGTATGTATGTATGTATGTATATGCAGGATGGCTAACATGGTTGCACTATTGTCTCATGATACTTTATTGTAAGAACAGTCAATGATTAGTTATTTGATCAATCTAGTATATCTATATGCATTATCCTGAACATACACTTCGAAGTTCTCAATATGTACTACAACAACCATTGTTAATTCCCTGTCACCTTATCTGTAATTCAGTTTTTGTACTGTTCTTGGGCTACTTTGTGTCTGTTTTCTAATGTTTTCATTCTTTTACTTTTAAGATAAAAAGAAATAATTAATAAAGAAAGAAAGAAGAAGCTTTAAAAAAGGGAAGGAAGGAAGTCATTCACATACTTAACTCCAGAAAACGACTGAACCTTCAGCCCTTGGAAGTCAAGGAGCTTTTCCATCGCTAATTTCCACATAGCTTTCATCATCCCCTGAGATCCTCAAGCAATCCCATAAACTTGTAGTGCCCACACTAGATAACAGAAGAGATGCAACCCTAGCAGTCGATATGCTTGTCATTGTGAAATGTGTCATTGCTGTCACTGCTAAATCCCTCCAGGAATAGTTCGGTTGGAGACAGGCAGTGCCATGACAATGTTGGAGAATTCTCCATAGTTGGTTTCAATGAGTTGAACACATTAACACACAGATGCATTTCTGGCACAAAGCGTAATCCTCTCTCCTCTTACCTAAAAAAGTCAATACCACATAGTTTCAGAATGCTATTCCCTTGTTTAGAAACCAGAATTTCCCTGGCTATGGCTCAGCATAAAGTCCCATCTTTCTGGGTAGAAATCAAGCTCCCCCACCCTGGTTCTGCTCCCCCGTCATCCCCCACATCTGTCAGGTATAGGGGCTTGGCTCCCAAACCTCTTCTCACACTCAGAGAGGCCTCTGTTACCCCTCCTTCATGTCTTTGTTCAGGTCAGTTATGTACATGATCTCACTATTGGACGATGAACTCTTGGAGGGCAGATCCTATGTCTCAGTTTCATACCTCTAGGACATAGTGAGAAAATAATAAACATTGAGAAGAACTAAGGAGGAGAAACAGAACACAGAAGGACCCAATGCCTGACTCAAAATTACTCTTCCAAGTCCCTCCACCCTCTGGATATCTTCCCTCTCTGTTCTTTACCCTCCACAGTTGACATATACTTTATCTATCTCAACTCCTGTGCCTCCATGAAACTTTCTGGGCTACTCTGGACTAATTATTTATTTACTAAGAATATGCGCAGTCTCCTGACCTGGCCTATATGCTCTTTATGATGAGGTGCACACTTCGGCTCTCTTCTTAACCCCCATTCTCCCAGGACACACCATCATGGATAGGTACTGAATGGACCTGGTTATGCTGCCCACCACTAACCACATTTGTCTCTGCTGCCTGAGACAGCAGTTGAAACTGAAACTTGGTGTTGATAATCTCTAAAGAATCAGAGGCCCAGAAAACTTTCTTGCTATTTTTAACTCTAAATTCTACTAGGACTGTTATCACTTAGCAACTTTTCTAAAAGTCAGTTTTCTCACCTGAAAAATGGGGGTAAAATAGAATGCACTTCATCAAGTTGTTATGAAGACAAACTACATGCAACATGTAAAAGCTTAAGACCTGTGAACACATATAACATGATCAACTTATGGATGTAGAAAATCCTCTGTTAGCAGCAGCAGTAGATTTATTATTATCCTACCTTCCGAGAGTCTAGATTTCTCTCCCAAGGCCCAGGACAAAGAGAATGCAGTGATGAGACCTACCCACTGGGCGGCAGTGCAGAGTTTGAAGTGGGTTTTGTGTGCTAGGTAAGAGCATAATAGGTGTGGGGAAGAAACAGAAATGTTTAAGTATAATTTTCCTGTTTGCTTATATCTGAGAGTACTTTTAAAGTTAGAAGTAACTAAAAAAATTTTAGAGTCAGCAACAATCCTACCTATTGGGGTTTCTTTTCTCCATCCAATGGCCATCTCCACATGAAAGAGCAGACAGACTGGCTTTGGGCAAGAAATTCACAAATAGGAGTGGAGAAATGTGGAAATTCCAAAATACAAAACCCAAAAGACACATCTCCTTTTGTTTCAGAAGAAGGGGCAGACAAAAGCTTTTGAAAATACCCTTGCATCTGAGATTTTTCAATTTATGGAATCAATGAGTCTTTACACTTGGAAGAGAGGGACTGTGTAATTAACAGTCAAATTCAGTGACTCATCTAATGAGTGAGGAAATGGATCCCAGATAAGACAAGTCATTTGCACAAGATCCCTGGGCTTAGTGAGAGCAGAGCCTTGCTGGAAGCCCAGGCAATGGTTGTGCAGGCCACATACGGCCATGTCTAAATAAATGCCTTTTGAAGAAATAAGAACAAACTGCCTTACCAAGATGTAATGGTCTCTTGGGAGCTAGAAGAAACTTTCCATTCAGCAATTAGGTATTTATCTAATGATCTTAAAGGTAATTTATACATGTCAGGCTTTCCCACAATAGTGGGCACAAAAGATCAGCGGTCTACACCACGGGAAATCTCCATTTTAAGTAGAGGGTAGCCAGCAAGATTTAGCCAGGTTGCTTCAGCAAGGTTTTCTGGCTCAGAGAGATGATAGGTAAGTAGTTAGGTAGGTAGGTAGGTAGGTGGACAGAGAGACAGACTGACAGATAGAACTTCTGTTTCAGAAGATTTGCATTTTTCTCAGCCTGACTCCAACCCACTTGCTCATCCACTCCAGAGTATGTTACACATTAAAGCCCAGGAATCCTTATGGGTAACATATGTTGCTGAAACATGCAGAGCCATAATATCCCGTAACCCAGTGGTGTTTTCCCTAGAGTTAGTACAACTCAGTTAACATATGTTTCTGCTATTCCCATCCTGAGATACAAGTATTGAAATACATTATGCACAATATATGGTTAAATGAAAGATACAGGGGGTATATTAAAAAATAAATCTGTTTATATGACCTATGCTGAAAGACATGTGAAATACCATCCAGTTGTCTTCACACTAATGTATGTAAACCATCTCTGTCATTTCCTCTGATCTTTCTATCCCCTCTCCTTTCAAACTCCCATGACTTCTTGTATGTTTCTCGGTGCCAAGACAACCACAGAATGCTAAGACTAGAGTAGAAACCGGGGAGGTGCGATGCCAGGAACTAAGCTGGTGAGTAAGGAGGTGAGGTAGGAAGTGAGGAACAACAGGAGAAAAGAATCAATTAGCATCTCCCTCCAAATCCTGACAGTGCTACATTTTAGAAATTTAACCCCAAGAGGAAATCAAGTGCTCCTCACTACCTCCCAGGCAATCTGTAAATCAGCCACATCAAGCTCTTTAACTACCTGACCTCCTATGCCCTGTTACATGCTGGTCACATTTTGAGGAACCCTTATCTACTCAACTTTTCCCCTCCCTCTGTTATACAGTCATATCTATATGTCAAGGAATTGCCTAGTGTTATATGTCTTTTGTGAAGCAAGGAAGTCATCAAGATGGAAAATGTGAATTCACAATTTCCTCTGACACTTCTTTCACTCGACTCTGTGCACAGTCTGCTCTCCAGACCTGCTCACACCACTCCTATATTTTTCAAGGACTGATTTCATCCACTCCAATCCACTTACACTGCCCTAGTACAGGCTCTTGTGGTCTTAAATCTACATTATTACAGAAGTGTTTTACTTGATCTTTCTACAACAGTCATTCCTATCCCACATCCGTGATTATTACCGTGTCAGAGTTGTGAGCTGCTTAAGTACTGATCTGATTTGAAAATCTAATTTTAAACTCTTTCCATGGCTTTCCGTGGCCTACCAAGCCATTTTATATGGCAGAGAAGGTCCTTCATGATCAGACTCCAGCCCACCCCAGCCTGCAAGCTCATCACTACCTCCCAGGCAATCTGTAAATCTGCCACATCAAGCTCTTTAAATGCCTGACCTCCTATGCCCTGTTAAATGCTGGTCACACTTTGAGGAATCCTTATCTACTCAACAAATTCTATTCATTCTTGAAGACCCATCTCAAACATAATTTCCTCTGTGATGTCTTCCCAGATCTTCTCAAAGTGTTACCTGCAATCTCTTCTTCCATCATGCTGTAGATGTGCACACACACACAGCCCTGCTCTATGTCTTCCCAGCTGCATTGCAGTCCTTTGCCTGTGCCTGTCTTCCCACCCAAATGGGAGTCTCATGAGGAGTAGGCCAAGTGGTTTCCTTCTACACGTCATTCAATAAGCCTGGAGCTCAGAGTCCTGACTCTACCACGTACAAGATAGAACACATACAAGGTCCCTAACATTTTTGGCTCTCGGCTTCTTCATATGCAAAAAGGAGGCAAAGATCAAATATTGTTTATAAAATTATTATGAGCTGTAAATAGCCTAAGGCAAATAAACCTTTTGCATAATGCTAATATATACCATAGTTAATGTTAAGTAATAAGCTTGCAGGCATGCTGACTCAGCCCAAGGAGAATGTTTGTATTATTTATTGTACTATAACTGTGTTCCAAGTACTTATTAAGTGCAAGGACAAATAAGGCCCACCCTCAAGGTCCATAGAGTATAACTGAAGAGACAGACAATTAGTGCAATAGGAGAGGACAGAGAGGGTGCCAGGAGAGCCCCCAAAACGGAGCATCTACTGCTGAGGTTGACAGTCCTTCCTGGGGGAAGGATACCAAGGGGATGAATCCGGAGGCTGGGAAGACAGGTAAGTGCTATTTTCATACTCCAGGCACAAAGTGATGCTGGTAGAAAGGAAAGGCAGGGGCCACATATACTGGCTTTAACAGGAGAAATGTCAGATAAATAACCATAAGAAGGATAACTAGCCCACCTCTATTTCAATATAGACTGGAAAATAACCACTGTGAAAATTCTTTGAGAACCTTGATCCCTTGTAACCTACTCTTGGTTTATGTAACATGTTACTGGCATTTATTGAGCACTTACCACATGCCAGGCAGTGTGCTACACATGTTAGCTCACTGAGATTTCACAATATCTCTAGCATTATTAAGAATCTTCCCACTTTTGTAGATAAAACAACTGTAGTTGTATCATCCAGTTGACTGCCTTAGCTTCTGCCATGATCTAGATATGGTTTAGGATGTCTCCATAAGTCTGTGTGTTGGAAGCATGGTCCTCAGTGTGGTGATATGACAGGTGGTGAATTCGTTAAGTGGGGGTTAATGGGAAGTCTTGAGGGACACTACCTCCAAAGAATGAATGTAGTTCTCATGAGACATGGTTAGTTAGAGAGGAGTTATAAAAGAGCATGGGTGACCCCTGCCCATTCTGTGCCTCCTGTCCTGTGCTGCCCTATAATACCTCCTGTGCAGTCCCCACCAAGATAAAATCTACCACGGCACAATATGCCAGGGGAACCTCACGAGGGCCAGTGCATGTAGTCTGGACTTCCATCCTCCAAAGATATGAGCAAAATAAATCTCTTTTCTTTATAAGTTACTCAGCCTCCAGTGTTTTCATACAGCAATGGAAAATGTACTAAAGCAGCTCCTTCTAGGAGCCCTAGACACGTATACCTCTTTAACTTTCACCTCATAAGCATTTCTTCTTTTACCTTTCAGGCCCTCCAGCAGCCAGGTGTGCTGCTCTGGCTTATGTCCCCTGTCTACATCTTTGTAAATTGTTCTTTATTCAACTCCTGCGTCAAGTTATCCTAAGTTGAGCACACCTATGTACCTTCTGCTGGAATCCTAGCTGATAGTAAGAAAGGAGAAATTGGAGAAAGTGAATTCTACCCAGCAGAAAGGTGGCTCAATAGATGGAGAAAGTAGTACCTAAAAAACAGAAAGGCAATTGGCAAAGCCCTGGGCGTGGCAAAAGCCACTTTGGAGAACAACTTGGAAAGAACTAGTGATAAAGTACACACCCTACAGCCCAGAAATACTACTCCTACCAATTCACATCGAGCCCATATCCTGGAACAGATGGACAAGAATTTTCACAGCACAAGTGTTGCAAAATACTAGAAACAACCTAAATATCTGCCATTCATATCCAAATAGTGAAATAATATACTAAATCAAAAAACAAAGGAGCTAGAACCGACTATATTCATACAAATGACTCCCATAGATAGAATCCAAACTAAGAAAGCAACTTTCAGAAGAGTGCATGTAAGTGCTACCCCGCACAGACAGTTGAAAAACATATTGCTGAGGGATGCAGCTATGTATAGGAAAAGATGGAAGTGGGTGTGGCAAACACCAAATTGGAGATAATGATTACACAGAGCAAAAGAGAGAGAGGCAGAACCGGGGAGGCATCCATGGGGGCTGGGGGTGAGCAAGGGGCTTTTTTGGTGATGTCTTCTTTCTTATACGGGATGATTAGCACTTAGGTTGTATTTTACTATTCTTTGTCTCTTCTGTGCATCTTCATATTATTATATTATTTTGGAATCATTTTAAGGAAAGGAAAGGGAAAAAAACACTTGTCGAAGTTTCCAGAGAAAACAAAGAGCTGCAGGGTTGCAATTCTATTGCCAGATTTGACGCACTACCTCATTCTTTTCTGGCCTTTTGACACTGAAAGGCTCACAAACAATTCAAGGTTTCTAGGCTTCTCTGAATTTGACGTTTATTTGGTGGCAGGGTAGATCCAGGTGCCAAATTCCAATTTTGAAAATGTCAGAAGCTCCACTGAGAGACTTGCCAAGAAACAAATTAAAAGACAGGTTTCCCATCAGGAGAGATTAGAGCAAACTCAGGCACATTCAGGTGGTGCTAATGGATCGTTTAAGAGACAGAACATTACCTCGAGAGCATGCTCCCGAGTCATTACAAGAAATGTTTCGGGGAGAAAGAAGAGAACACTCAATTCTCTCCTACCCTCACTAAGACACTGACAAGCAGTCAGCCAAACGTACAGCAGATAACAGCTGAGAGGAGGCCGCAGACCCAGCCCAAACAGGGCACTGGCAGAGCCCATGCCATGCTCCTGAGCACCTTTCCCTGGCACACCCAAGGGCACTTCCTCAAAATCCTCAACAATAGTAAAACCACATCAGGAGCTTCAGCTTGCTTAGCACTGGCAGAGGCACTGAGACTGGAATCCTGGGCCCGTAAGTTCATCTGAACAGGTCTTCAAAGCTCAGGACAGCGGCAGCCCAAGCCCCGGATCTTGTTGGAGACTATGGCCAAGTTGTGGAAGCAGGAAGAGGGGGCTTGTTTATAACAATTTAGCGGGGCAGATGCAATATCACCAGCCTCCAACCCTTCACCACAATGATATCTTCACCATTTTCCCAAACTCAATTTTTCATATCCCTTCTCTCTTTATCCTACTCAGTCTTTCCCTTTCTGCCAAAATTGCTCTCCTTTGGAAACAAACAGTTCTGTTTCTCCTTTGGAATGCCTCCTATCTCCTCCTTAATAACATTCTGGTCAGTTCTCGGAATGTGATTTACATTACTGACCAGAGCGCACAAGAACAAAACAATGGCAGGGCTTCCCAGCTGAGCACCAGGGTGTGGCTCGGCAGAATCTCCAAGTGCCGGGGGTGGGAGGGGAAGGGTGAAAGCTAAGCGTCTGCATGCTGGCGTCTCCTTCTGCAGTCTTCTGCTTGGGAGCAGTGGGCATTTCCTTGCTGCTGCTGTGGGCTTGGGGTGACACAAAGGTGTCAGAGGAGCCTGAAGGAAGATGTTTTGCCCTTCTGGGATTTGTTGCTGGAATTGCAGGCTTCAGAGCTGACTCACCCAACAAGGGCTGGGTGCAAGCCAAGGAACAAGAGAAAGACTCTCAGGTCACACATTGCTGCCCTTGACTGTGCCAGTTCAGCCTAGGCAGGCAGGGCCCCAACCCAGGGAGTCAAGAGCTTTCTGCAATTATCAGAGCTTTTTCTCTACTGGGGCAAGAACACATTCCCCTCCCAAGGACGGATTGCAAAGCAGACTATCCCTGCCTCTCTTCAGTGGCCATAAAGGTTAGCAAACTGTTCCTGCCTTCTCCACAAAGCTTAAAAACACACAGTACAGACAGGTGTGTCTGCTTCTGACGACAGCTTTGGTGGGAGTTGCCTTAGCTGGGGTTCATCTAAACCTCCAGGCCTGGCTGCCAGGGGGACCAGCCTCCTCTGCTTCTTTTGTTTTTTATCTCAAACCAACCCACCGGACCTTTTCCTTAGAAAAGTTTTCCTGGTGCACATTACTGGCAGTTTCACAGAGCTCTTACTGTAAGCTCAGTCATCAGCCCAAGCCCCTCCATGCCCCTTCCAGGCCTCCGGGTAACTTGGAGGGCCACACAGGATCATCTGTTCCTTCTAGAACCTTTTACTGAGTCCTGAAGTTTTGTCCAAGCTCCCCTCTCCGGCCTTCTCACCTACATGCCTCAAGGTGTGGCTTTTTCCAGCTCATGAGAAATCATCCACCCCATGGCCTTGCTCTGCCAGAAAATCAGAACAGAAGCACATCCATCTCTGCACCTCAGACTAAAGCCAGAGAGTCAGCCAGAAAGGTCTAAACCAAACTGTGCTAGGAAACCAGACTGCTAAAGATGAACCTGCCTTAAAGGAACATTATATCTACCTTTCTCACTTTGCAAATAGGAAGTGAGGTTCCAAGACAGGACCTCAGATCTGAGCCAACACAAGTTTCCAGATGTTTTTAAAATGCGTCACAACCCTCTTTGTGCCTGTACATTTGCTAAAATTCCCAGACCAACACAGAACTAGGAAGAGGCAAACATTCTCCAGCCAGAATGAAACTTAGAAAATGGGTTTCCTCTTACGATAAGCAGATGGGAACTCTGCATGATGGACACTTCTGGCCTCTTCTCATGCCTCAGCCCCTCACAAGGCCCTCTCAAAATCCCAGGGTCTGGGCTTGCTGCTCCTGTGTTAAATGGCCCGTCCCTTTTTAATAGGGCT
Source organism: Dinomys branickii (assembly GCA_004027595.1). NCBI lineage: Eukaryota > Metazoa > Chordata > Mammalia > Rodentia > Dinomyidae > Dinomys > Dinomys branickii. The sequence continues at coordinate 10,461 of PVLD010006277.1, forward strand.
TCTTTTCATCCTTTCATCTCAGGTCAATTGTCTCATTCTACCCACAAACCCTCACACATGGACTCTCTCTTAACCATCAATTGGCCTCTTCTTTGTACTGAACACTCTCTCTGGACTTTCTCTTTGCTTCTGATTATGAGCTCTGCACCACCACCCCCACTTACCTGGGAGCTGCATAGGACCAGGCCTGTGCCTGTCATAATCACTGCTCTCTCCATACCACCAGCACTATGGCTGGCACAAAGGCAGATATTCTATAAACACGGAGCACGTGTGCACAGATGAAATCCAGTCACAGAGGCAGGACACAAGTTTTAAATACTTCCAACTTTATTAGGAGCAGGCTGCCATCACCCCGCAGCCAGCTCCCATGTATACACAGTATACACGCCCAGCCAGGACCCAGGTCGTCCCATCCTTCTGCAGTGCCTGGAATGCAAAAGGAGCAAGTACAGTGTGGGGCTCTACAAGTGACAGTGTCTCATGTCCTCAGGAGTTGACTCCCAGGCTGGGGGGAATCCAGCCCCTCACACTGTCCTTGGCTCCTCCAACCTTCTCTCCAGTATCAAGAGTATTTGGGTGAGACTCCTCCAATCAGTGCACACAATGGGTAAAGGAAGCTAGGGAATCATGAGCCCAAGGCCTCACTGGTCCACACCCCACTGAAGAAATAGCTGGAGCCTCCAGAAGGCTCCTCTTCACCCATAGGCAAGAGATGCCACCTTCATATCTTATGCCATTACCAGAACCCTGTGCCTTGAGTCTGATCTCCTCTCAGCTCTGGGAAGCCTGGCTGGACTGAGGAAGTGGTCAAAGACAAGACAAACTTCCCAAATTGTCTTGGTCATGGTTTTGGTTTTTTGGTTGAGGGGGCGGGGGGTTCTGTTGTTTTCAGAAAAGGCAAAAAGGGAGGGGCCACAAGAGAAAAGAGCACAGAAACCTGGCTTTCATCAGGAACTAGAGTGGTTAGCCCTCCTCGAAAACACCCCTTGCTAGGGAGCCAGTCATCAAGTCCACTCCACACAGCCTCCACCAGACCCTCTCCCCGCCTGGGAGAAAATGCACTGATCAGAGACTGGAAAGTCTCTCCTTCTGCCTGCACCCTGGGATCCTTTTGTCTTGAGCCTCACAGTATGAGGAGGGGGAGTCCTTCTTGCTCTGTCCTTCAGGAATGTCTGCAGCCCTGCTCCAGGGAGCTGAAGGCCCTCCACCCACTGCTGGAGCTCAGTCCACATTCTCCAGCCTAGGATTAGACCAGTGTCAGAATACCATAGACCAAAGGCCTGCCTGGCTAGCTCCTTGTTTTGTGGATTTTGAGTCTAAAGGAAACCGCAGGAAAGAACTGAAACCCTCTCCCCAGGGAAGACTCATGCTTTGACCTAATCTCATTTAAATTCTTCACTGAGCTCCTGGACTCCACCTATATTGAAAAGTAGAACATCCCCTTTCCACACTGGGGCATCTGCACCTTCAAGAAATACCCTGCTTGGCCAAAGGATCTTTATCCCCAAGTTATCTCCCTCCTTGGAGCTATAGAAAATGCCTGGGGTTTTTTCCCCCTGCCCCACTGACAAAACAGAGAGGTCTCCAGCAATTCCTTCTAGCAGCTTCAAAGGCTTCTGGGTCAGGTTATGACTCTCGTTGCCTCCTGAACAGCTCACAAGGAACCTAGAGAGAGAGAGACCCCCTCTCCAGCTTTACCTCTGGAGCCCTGGGGATGGCCCTGCATCACACACTTATCTCTCTGGCTGGCCAGATTGCTCCATGAAGATGACAGCTGGGCATGGTGGGAGCACCAGGTCACCTCTGTCCCAAGGGACAGGGTGGGTTTGCAGAGAGCATAATCTGAGGTAGCAAACAGACAACCCAATTCCCAACTAGAGAAGTGACGTGACATGCCTACTGCAGACAGCAAGAGCCGTCTGGCGGGATAACGCCCAACCTGTGGCCGGAGAGATGCTCAGCACCCAGCCCTTCTGGGCAAGTCCGCTCCCCTCCCAGTGGACACAAGCCTGTGGTCACTCAGAAGATTCTCTGAGGCACCAGAAAGCCTGTGGTATCAGCCTTACTTATGTGTCCCTCCCAAGAGAAAAAAGCCATCAGGACTGGAGCTTCCTCCTCCCAGTCCCAGAGTGACAGTCTCCAGTGCCTGGCCCAGAGCTCAGGACCCACCAACCCAGCCCCACAGCCAGAAGCACCCTCTAGGTCCCCCCTCATGCTCCCTGCTTCAGCCATCTGATAGGCACCAGCGTCTTTTAGCAATGGATGGCTGCCTGTAGACAGACTCCAGGGGACTTTCTCCTCTTTCCACAAAGCCTCTGAGGACACTAGCGGCAGCCCTGCCCCTAATCTAATGCCCTGGAGGGTGCTGGTGAGAGAGGCTCACTTTGCCAGGGTGGGCCCAGGGGAAGATGAGAAACCTCAGGACTCCCTGTCCCCACCCACGCCTTCCCCAGCGGAGGACCCAGGCTCCAGTTGTCGGCAACCTCACTCTCCCCGGCCTCCAGCCACCACCACACAGTCTTCACTGATCGACCTGTGTCAGTCAGGAAAGAAAGGGGTCTGAAAGCACCATGAAACCCTGCCTTGTTCAGAGATGGCTCAGTGCCCCTAGGGCCACCCGAGAGTGTCAAGCTGCTGGGCCACAGCTCTTCCAGCAGCATGTGGCCCCTCTGATGGGGGCTGAGGTCCCTGAAGTTCTCCCTGGGAGAAGCTCATCCTCCAGGTCCCTTGGAAACTGGGCCTCAGCACCTTCTGTCCAGCACCCACATCTTGCAGCCTCTCCTCGAAACCGGGCCCCCGAGGAGCGGGGCATGAGGTAGACTGTGCATTAGTTAGCATCCCATGCCCAGTCCAGGGAGAAAGGAACCACTTGTCCCAATCCCTGGTCCTTGTCCTGGATATGAGTGGCATGGTGGGACAGGCCACTTGTCGCCATTCTATGCTCCAGCTGACCAGAGCACTGGCACAACAGTGGGGTAAAGAATGAGGGAAAGAAAGGGACAGTTGCACTCAGCAGGGCCTCAAGATGCAGAAGTCCAGCTCCTGGGGTTTGCGACGCAGGTTGCACTGGTCCCGGGCCAGCAGCCGTTTTCCGTGACCCACACACTTGAGTGGACGCCTCTTAAATCCCCGGCCACAGGTCTTGGAGCAGGGTGACCAGGTGCCGAGCTCCCAGGTTGGGCAGGGCTCCCCGCAAGCTCGCATCTCCACTGGCCGATGGGCTACATCACAGGCAGAGGCCCTGTGCTGTCCCGACGAGCCCCGACAGTCCACCGCTCGCTTCTGCAGGCCACTGCCACAGCTAGCAGAGCAAGGTCCCCAGCTGCCTGCCACCCAGCGTGCGGGAGGCCTCTCATCTGGCTGCTCCACTTGATTGGAGAGGCTGAGCACGCTGTTGTGCAGCACAGAAGGCGTGCGGGGCTCCTTGGGAAGGGAGGACTTGTCCTCCCAAGGCTCTTTGGGCAGATAGAAGGAGTAGCGGACCCGTGGTGGGGTCATCTTCCCCACAGAGAGGACCTCCACAGTCAGGGGCTCCTGGATGGGCCGGGAAGCCTGCAGGCTCTCCACCGCTGTGCCCGTGCCACTGTACCGCAGCAGGCTACCCTTCACCACCAGGTCCCGCTCCACGGCCGACACCACGAAGTGCCCATTGAGCAGGTACTTGCCTTGGCTGTTCTTCACAGCCAGGTAGTTGTCATCCCCAATCAGGCCCTTGTAGCCACGCTGGCGGATGTCGATGCTAGAGGCGCCCACAGGGAGGGCAACCACGAAATTGTAGCCATGCCTGAGGCAGGAAACAGGGATTATACATTAGACAGATGCCCAGACCTAAGAAACTTACTCCCCTTTGAAGTCACAACTGATTCCCTTTTTCAAGCTCCAGCCAACAGAGTGCAAATAACTAGACCGTCCCGGGCCCATTTACACAAAGTGAATGCAGGTACATGAGTTTGTTGTTAAATCACCTAAAACTGAGTACACTGGTTATAGAGTCCATGATTGTTTCTTTGATTAATTTATCCTTTAGTAAATGCCAGTGAGACAATAAAGACACAAGTTTTGGAGTCCACGAGAGATCCACGTCCCTTACTTTGCTGTTGATCTTGAGAAATCTTGAGAAATCTCAATTTTTCTGAACCTCTATTTCCTCACCGACAAAAAGGAGCACATAGTTGCACATATCTCTTTCAATTGTAAGGAAGATTAAAGAAGCTGTAGCCTATAACGCATGTAGCCAAGTACCCAGCACAGGGAGGACTCAGGAAGTATCAGCCATGGCAGTGGGGGCAGGGACTAAGGACGTCTACAGTGCCCAAGTCCAAGCCTGCAGCTTGGTGCATTGAGAACCCAGCGGCCTGGGGCCCAGGGCTAGAGATGCAGCCCTGGCTCAGGCACTGACTCCCTGGTGACTTTCAGAAATTCAGTTTCTCTAAGTTCAGGTATCCTTCTCTGCACAATGAATGGGTTAAGCCAGGTGACTTCTACAGCTCCTGACAGCCTAACCATTGAACCAATGGAGCAAGTGTAATCCCCACATAGCTACCCTACTGCAAGTCCCTGACAAGGACAGCCTTGAACACCTCTGCCTGCGGCACCCAGGCTTCCAGAGAGGGAGCTGTGCATCCACCCTGTACATTACCCTCCAAAAGGATCAGCAGAGGGTGTCACATCAAGAGAGGACAGTCTGACTCCCAAGGGGACAGTCATCTGGTCTTCCATCATCAGCTCCTGAACCCCTACATTTTTATACTCCCTGCTCCCAACTGAGACCCCTGGTATTCTGCATGCCTCTCCTTCAGGAGTTTGAAAGGAGAAGGTTGCTGATCTCACAAGCTCCAGCTGGGAAGAATACACGCATTCTGGGCCACATTCTCTGAGAAGCAGAGGCTCCTTCAGTCCCAGTTATTTGCTTTCTATTCCTCAGCTGTTCACTGCCATTCAGGTAAAGTATATTAATATTACACTCACTTTACAAATGAAGATGTCTAAAACTCTAGAGATTGAGTAACTTGCCCAAGGCCATGCAGAAAATGAGGAACTGAGATTTGAATGCAGGTCAGTCCTACTCTAAATCACTAGACAGACCCTAAGAACACTGCCCTCTCCCTGACTATCACCTCCAGATTAGGTGTGTTCTCAACTGTTTATCCTTGCTGGATGGTCGCATGGATGAATGGATTAATGGGTAGATGACTGGATCAGTTGGATGGATGGGTGGGTGAGTGACTATCAGCCTGAGAAGAGTATAAACAGCCTCCACAAAAAGTGTATGCCAGGATCTGACATTCACCCCAATCTAATACAAGCTTCCAATACTTAGAGGGAATTCCGGCCCCTTGCCTCCTGCCTTGCTCCCACCTGCTGCACCCTCCCACGCCCGGAACTCACATGGGCTTGGTAAAGAGTCCCGTCACCCTCTTGCAGCTCTTATTATCTCCTCCACACACCCCACACTTGTCGAACTTCTTCTTGGAGCCCAGGTTGCCATCGCAGCCAGCCTTGATGCACTTTCCTTGGACACAGACCGAGGTGGAGTCAGGAGAACACAGTGTACCATCCACCACCTGCAGCACCCCAGGGTGGGAGAGGAGGAAGAAGAGAACAGCTCAGCCAAGGCTCCCTGAAAACCTGGTCCCTGTTGATCTCTGACCCCAGCTCTCTTACCTTGGGTGCCAGCACATAGAAGTAGCCGGTGCCATTAGCCCGACAGATGAGCTTGCACTTGTCCCGGGGAGACACACCTGAGTACTTGGGAACCCATGCCACAGCGAGAGTGAGCCTGTTGGTGCTGTGGTTGTAGCCATTGAAAGCTTCACATTGCTCCTCCCGGAAGCTCTTACCTGAGGCTGGGAAGGAAGGAAGCACAGCAGGAAACTAAAGGGAGGTACGAAATAGAGTATTCCTTGCACCCCACCAGGGGCGCCCAGCAGATCTAAACAGCTCTTCCCACCCTCAACAGTGTGAGGCCTCCCCACCTCAAAAGGACTAAAGAGGCTGGAACCAAAAATATAGCTCACAGATAATAGTGCAGCCCCTGAGCAATGGGACAGATATGCTAGACATGTTTTAGATAATGAAATCCAAAACATGCAGTTAACTCAAACTGTTTTCACCATAGTGTTAATAATGCATAAAATAAATTACATAGATTTACCAAAAACACCAATTATGTTGATCTGCAATGGTCGATATATTTTGAAATATACTTGTGATACATGTGGTTCTGTTAATATATAAATAATAAGATTCAATAATAACTCTAATAACAACTGTAATTCTGAAGTAGATGATCATAGGTGGCATTCTGGTGATTCTTCAGCTGAAATGTCCCATGAAAAGACCCATGACTTCTGTTGGTGACAAAGTGACAAGTATTTCTACTAAGGTTGTGGTTTGTTGCTTACGTGAAGAAAATATTAAATTTTAGATGGAAAGGATAGTTTTTTCAAAAGCCAAATTTCTAATTGAAGGAAATACTGTTTTAGATAGAAACATTAACAAAATAGAGAGGTAGTCTTTTCTGTGTCAAGTTCATGGACCCTGGATTCCTGCTTAGAAGATGGGTTTGTCAAAGATCCTAGTGTCTCATCCCCTTGAATTACTTGGCCTCCTAGCCCAAGTACCTGGAAGAAAACATCCTTGCTACAAGGGAGAGACCAAAGGATAACCCCCAGAAGAATCTGCACCCTCCACTTCCTGGCTCTGTCCTTGAGGGTGGAATCTTGACTGCAATCCCTCTGTGGCCCTGGCCTACATGCAAGGTGTGGCGTCAAGTGGTCTTTAGGGTCACCTCCCCAAAGCCCAGGCCCTGTGATCCTCCCACCTCACCTGAGGTGGGGCAGGGCTCCAGGTTGCAAGACCGGTACTTCACCCTCACCCCCTCGCAGTACTTGCCACCATTGGCAGGGGTGGGGCTGCTGCACTGCCTCCGGGCCAGCTGGACGCCCCCGCCACAGGTGCGCGAGCAGGGACCGTAGGGCTCCCACTTGGCCCAGGAGCCATCCACCTGCAAAGAAGAGGCTGTTATACTACTGCAGGGCTCCAGGTGCCACTGCCAGCCCCTTAGTCTATACAAAAACTTGCTGGTATCACCACCAAGTTCCCATCCTACCCCACTGGAATGAAATCTGCATTAGGTCATGAGAAAAAAATGATAAGCTGATGATCCATATGCACAGGGCCCACACAATACCTCAAGCAATTAAGTAACAAACATCAATTGCTCCCAGTTACAAATGAAATCACTCAGAAGAGAGACCCCTCCCTGGGCTACAGAGTGCGGCAGACCAGTTTCACAGTCACAAGGATGGGTCTGAGTTGGTGGCCAAACCTCCCTGGGTTTCACGTGTTTCACCTGCAAAACTGGGAATGGTATTACTCAGGTCTGAGTTTGGTAAAAGTTTTAAATGAACTGACATATATGAAAACTCCTAGCACCAGACCTGCCTCTATGTGGGAACTCAAAGCGTTCCCTTTTCTACTTATTGTTAGCATATCTACAAAAGTCTAACCTTCCATGGGTCCTGCCAACACCCTTGCCAGAAAACAATGCTGCCATCTGTAAGTGTTCTGTGATTCAGACTTTTTTCCAAATTAAATTCACCTTTACCTCATTCAGGTGCTGCATTTGAGAAAGTCTCACGATAAGCAGTGCTAATTTTGTAATAAGACACACAAGTGAAAGACTATTGAGCAATACTAAAACTACTATATTTGGCTTTGGAGTAAAGTATGCAGGAGGATGTTTGTTGGTTGGTTGGTTGATTGGTTGGTTGTTTTGAGAGGGTAGGGAGGGAAATTTTATAGCCTGCCACTGTCTGTCTGTCTGTCTGTCTGTCTGTCTCTCTCTCTCTCTCTCTCTTTGACACAGGGTTTCATTATGCAGTGCAGGCTGGCCTTGAACTCACTAGGTAGCCCAGGCTGACCTCAAACTCACAGCGATCCCCCTGGCACAGCCTCCCAAGTGCTGGGATTACAGGCGTATACCACCATGCCCAGCTTGCATTGTTTCTTTTATGATGGTAACAAAATAGGTTTCATCCCCTGAACACACATCAGCTGGGCAAGAGGAAGCAATGTGGTTCTACAACTGTAGGACTCAAACTATCATAGATCATCCATTCAATCACTCACCCATATGGACCTAATTGGGAGCTGACTGTATGAAACAGGAATACTTTGTGTACATACTCAGCATAGTCAGCCCGTCTGTCTTGTCAGCCAGACAGCTCTTGTTTCCTGTGAACCCATCACAAGCTGAAGCTGCTCTCTCAAAGTTAGCAAGGACCGGCTAAAGAATAAAGGCGTCTATGCTGAAGCCTTAGGATCTCCATTCTTTCTCCAGGACCTAACACAGTCCCTGCAGCACAGTAACTATTGTTTTCTTCCCACCCATCTGAACAAAAATATTCACGGTGCTCCTTCATTCAGTCACCAAATGTTTACTGAGTTCCTACTACATGCTTGAAACCATGTCCAGCAAGTTCCCACCCTCGACAGACCAGTGGGGGAGAGAAACAGTAAAATTAATCCAGTGTGTAGCACACTGGACAGGGTTGAAAGGAGGTGAGGGTGAGGGTCATTGAGAGGACCTCAGGGAGGTGGGTTCCACATCAGCAGACATCAGGGAGGCCTCATCATCCACTCAGAGGAAGTACAGGTGTGAGCCAGGCAGACACTGGAGAAAGAGCACTCCAGAGGCAGCAATGCCAAGGCCTTGAGGGACACACATGGAAAGGACCAGCATCACAGGAGCAGAGCAAGTAAGAGGAGAGAAACAGACAAAGGCAGATGCTGGTAGGTTGGTTCCAAGCCAGATTTAGAACACCTGATGGGTTCCCAGCAGAGAAATAGCATAGCCTGATTCAAACCTTAGAAGGATCCTCTAGTCGCCATATTGGGGATTGGCTTCAAGGAATGAAGATCAGAGGCAGGAAGGCCAGCTGGGAGTGATTGCCATAATCTAGAGGAAGGAGATGGGGGCTGGCGGACAGGCAGAAGAACCAGTGAGGAATGGGGTTCTGGGCCTTAGACAGGGTCAGTGGGAACTGCTGAGCTACAGGGTGTGAAGGAACCAGAGGGAAAGGATTGTAGCAAGAGCATCTGGAAGGAGCTGCCAGAGCAGCTTTCAGGGACATGACCAGCTCAGTCTTACACTTGCTGTGTTTAAGACGCCAACCAGGGGTCTGCACAGGGTTGCCCAGATTCAGCCAGACAAACACGCCTGTAGTCCAGGAGAGAGGCACAGGCTCTCTCAAACCCAAATTTGAGAGTTTTCACCACACAGATGGTATTTAAAGCTTTAGTCTAGGTGAACCACCTGAGAGGCTGAATGCGGACTGTGAGGAGGGGAAGGACTGGGCCCTGGAGCTCACCAACCTGTTGAAAATGAAAGTAGGGGAGAGAAAAAGTGAAGAAGTTTGAGGGGCAGCCAGGAAGGAGGAGGAGAACGGACAAGACCATGGGCACTGTCCTGGAGCCATGATGCTGTGCTCTCAGGGGACAGAGGGATGGGCTGCAGCGGCTCAGGCCAGTGGAAGAATGGGAACCAACCGCCAAACAGCCTGAATAGGAGCTCTTAGGAGGAAGGGTGAGAGTGAGTCCTGATTTGAATGAGCTCCAGAGAAAAACCTGAAGAAAGCAGAGACAATGTTTACACAACTCTTTCAAGGAACGTTGCTCTAACTGCAGTCAGAGGAACAGACAGCATGTTTGGAGAGGCCATAGGACCCCACAGGACGTTTCATTTAAGACTAAAGAAATCCTGACAGGTTTGTACCCTGATGGGAATTATTCAACTCCAGAGAGAAGAAAACTGATGTTGCAGGAGAGAAACTTCGTAAATTAGTCCCGTGGGAGTGAGATGCTATCCAAGAGTGAGCCTGACCCCTCCCCGCTCCAGCTTTCTGTCTGATCATATGATCTCTCCTCTTAGAATGTACTGTCATCATGATGCCACCTGCCATGAGGTGACACAGCCCAGGGAGGACCTCATCAGAGCCTGCATCATATTCAGACCTTCAGCTGCCAAAACTGTGAGCTAAATAAACCTCTTTTTGTTATATGTACCCATTCGCTGTAGTAACAGGAAATGGACGAAGACACCAGTGACAGTGAAAGTGAGAACAAGGAGCTGGTAACCAGAGGAAAGAGAAACAGGTGTGAGCCGCCAGGTTCAGGAGGCCAGGAGACTCCTAGCCAGCATCACGGGCCCACCTGAGTGTCCAGGTCATGAAGCTGCGGCCAGAGAGCACAACCGGGTGTTTTTCCTCCAGCCACACTCACCCATGCAGGGATACCTGAGGGGTAACTTGGCGGGACTCAACCAAGGGATGGCTAATCCAGTGAAATGACAGACAGGGTGAGGCGTCCAGAGCGTGTGGGACAAGTGACTCTCGGCTCAATCAGGAGGAAGTGAGGGCACGAGACAGGAAGATGGAAAGTCAACTACAGCGATGGACTGCAGGCCCAGAAGGCACTGAAGAATTGTTGGAATCCAAAACCAAAGGTGGTGAGCTGGGAAGATGGAACGTTCATGGTCAGAGTGAGTTCTGAATGTGAGATCCCTGAGGCTTCTGTGATGCTTAAGCCGAGCCTTGTGTTGACCTCGGCTGACAAGGGCAATGGCCCCCACGAAAGGCCAGGTTTTGGTTAAAAAGGGTGATGTGGGAACTGTTCAGAAGTGGTGGAGAATATAGTATATTTTGCTGATAAGAGACAATTCCAGAAATTACATGAAAAGATTGTGCTTTCCAGACCACATCTTCTATATCCAAAAGCATCTTGACTAGTTTCTTGATTCTCTGGACTCCTCTTACCAAGCAAAGGACCTTGCCAAGACTCACCTTACTCGGAAGCCTCTAGTCTCAATCCATCAGCCTGGCCATCACATCGGCTGTGGTGTGGCTCCAACCTACCTTCCCAAAGGAAGTACCCTTTCTAATACAGGTTTCAGCCCCCAGCCCGCCACATCCCTCAGATCCACCCCTGAGCCTGCTGCATCTCTACCTGTTGTGACCCTATACACCACAAGACTCTCCTCAAATCCTGCCTCCTCCTCAAAGTTGTGTTCAGCCCTCCTGCTCACCACCATCACGAATCTCTCACCCCTGCTCTCCCATGACATATTTCATACTTCTATCACAGCACACAACATGCGCCTCTATGTGCCACGTACACCTGTGGTGTTTCCAGCTTACTCAACAACTGTGAGCTCCAAGGCTTGGCCTATCTGTTATTTCTTTTTCTGACATCATGTGGTTGGCTCCGAACTTCCCCTGAACAAATGCTTGAAGATTTAATTAAAATATATATTCCCAGGTCACAGAAAAAGATTTCAAATAACTGGACCACACCTATCTCAGGTGTTTGGTGAAAGCTTTTTTATACTATTGCATCTGTGCACATAAACCCTGTACCAAGCCCTCACCCAGATGAGAACAGAGGTGGGGACAGAGTGTGAGGAAGGCACAGAGGTGGGGACAGAGTGTGAGGAAGGCACAGAGGTGGGGACAGGTGTGGGGAAGGGACAGGGCCCAGGAGAAAGATAGGCTCCTTATTCCTCTCTGGAAAAATACAAACCTTTTACTACGCTAACACAGGACCTAAAGTACATAAAGTTCATGGTATGGTCAGAGAATATGTGGGTTTCTGTTGCTCTGGTTTGATTGCTAGTTCTATTTACCTGGGGGGAAGAACTTTTACTCGATTACATTCCAATTACAAACAATAATCACAACAGTGACAGAAGCTAACTGAGTCAGGGTATGTCATTACTGAAGCTTGCCCAGCGCTTTGCTTCCTTCCATTGCTAAGCCTTGTTCATCTGTGTAGTCCCAACTTCCTGAGTATGAAAAGACTGAGGAGCCGATGAGAGAAGAAAGGGTGGAGCCAGAGGTGAGCCGCTCCTGATGGCAAGTGTTCATCTCTGGGCCCAGAGCTCTCCCACGTGTGACAAGATACAGCACTCAGGGCTGAGGCTGCACTCCTATTGGAGGCTTTTCCCATGTATCTAAGGCCTCACCAGGTTCTCCGACCTACCAGTTTTTCTCTCCACTTTGAGAGGCAAAGAGGGACAGGACTAGAGCCAGAAACAGAAGCACAGTGCAGCTGTGATAGTTATTGTCACCCTGCCAACCAGCGGCAAGGAAACTTCCCATTAGAGACCAGGGCAGCGGAGGCCCCAGCCCGGTTCCTCTCCTCCCCGCATCCCCCAGCCTGGGGGCGCCAGCACTCACCCGGTACTTGTTGAGGTTGTGTCTCTCCACACAGGCCCCCTTGAGGCAGAACTTGCCCTCGCCACAGCTGGTGCCGTCCGCCCAGGGGAAGTGGCGGGTCTGGCACACCATCTGCCCCTTGGCCTTGCCAGTGCACCACAGCTTTGTGCAGTACTGCATGTACGGACAGGGCTTGGAGCCCACACCGAAGGCCAGCTCACACTGCTGACTCAGGGTGTAGCTGGTCCCTGGCAGGTCCTCGGGCAGGGACAGGGGTTTGCTGGGTTGGTCCAGGAGGCAGTCACCTGCAGAGAGCCAAGACTATTTGTCAGGACATGCTGGAGAAGGAGAGGCTTGGCTGGCCTGGGAGCCAAAGGGCAGGGAGAGAATGGACCAAGAAGCATCTGGAATGGCCCCACATCCAGGTCCAACTCTGCACAGAAGTGAACACTCCCCCCAGTGACGGCTCCACCCTCCTGTCACCCTGGCTCACCATGCCCGCCGTCCAGGAAGTCAGTGATGATGGCAGCACTGCAGGCCGACCAGGGGTTGGCACGGTCAATCTGGATGAGGGTTGGAGACATCATGTGGTTGGCTTGGAGCTTCCCAAAGACCTCCTCACACACTTTCACATTGTCGTGGGGCATATTGAACACGTGGCCTGTGGAATGACACAGGAGGACTCGTGGCAGGAGTTCAGGGACACACAAACAGGGAGAAACCAGGGGGAATCTGGAAAGCCTACGGAAAGGTTTTCAAGCTGTTCGCTTGCACCTATCAATAGATCGCTTTGCTGTCCTCAAGCTCATGTGCTTATGTTTTCTGTCCCTTTCACCAGGCTGTGACCTCAGTGAGGACAGAAGTACATCTCCTTGTCTTTATCATATCCTTCTTATCAAGCCCAAGTGACAGACACTCAGCAGAGGTATTCAGACCATATTACTGGCCAACTAGACTGGGGCAATCAGAAAATATAAAACAAGACCACTGCCAATGCAAACTCTGAGCCAAGGATCTATAAAAATACACAATTTTCTTTCTTAAAAAAGAAAAAGATCCCTAAGGCTTTAGTACATGAGAAAGCAAAGCCAAGTGTCTCCCCAACCCCAAAGCACCCAACACACAGCCAGAATAGCCTCAGAGGGCAGCTCTCTCCCCACTCCAGCCTTACCCAGCTCGTGGGCCGTGGTGAAGGCTGACGGAAGCCCATCGTCCTCGATGACAGAGCAGCTCCTCTTGGGATCGCACATGGTGCCCACATCCGCCATGCCCAGCGTGTCACATGTGGTAGCCCCGCACAAGTCCTGCCAGCAAGGAGAGAAGCGGAGCCAGGATGAAGTTAGAGACAGTAACAGGGGGTTTGCAGGGATAAAGGGCACCCTGTGAGAATTCCAACTCATCCCCACTCCAGCCCCAACCAGGCTCAGAACTTCCAGCCAGGCGCTCCTTGCTAGGGGGCTGGGAATCGCCTAGATCATCACAGGTGAAGGGAAGAGGGTGCAGGAAGAAAGCTCTGTGCTCACCAAGAATGTGTCCAACCCCACCCAGGGAGCTCTCGTGGGAGGAAATTAAGAGGTACAAAATTAAACGTCAAGGGCCACTGCTTTATATAGAGACAGCTTCCAGACCAAAAAATGGTGCCTCCTACAGCTGGGTGAGGTTGTGGTCACGGCTTATTGAGGCAGGTGCGGGTGGAAGGGAACCATGTCCCCATCCAGAGTCAACTTTGAACAGCCTCACTCCTAGCTGAATGGCTGCCACTTGGACAACCATGAATTAAGTTCTGACTCTCAGCCAAAGGCCAAGGACTGGCCCATGCCAGAGATTCAGCTTCCATGAGCTGGGAGGAAACCGAGTGAGGTGGTTATAAGCCACACACAGTACAGGTGTCTACAGAAGCCCAAGGAGCTCACAGGCTCAAGGGCTGCTAGGAGGAAATGCTAATTAGGCCATCACTCAAGGGAAAGGCACCTACCTTTTTTTAAGGTCCTGGGGTTTAGAACCAGGGCCTTCACATTAAGCTACCTTCTAGCCCTTTTTTGAGGCAGCTTCTGGCTAAGTTGCTAAAATCCAGTTGCTCAGGCTGGCTCCAACTTTTGATCCTCCTGCTCAGCCTCCTAGCCTCACAGCTGGGATTGCAGGTGTGCACACCATGCAAGGCTAGGTCCCTGTTTTTTTACTGAAGCTTAACTTGCCACTGGATTGAAGGCTTCCAGCAGCATACTTTGGTATGAAGTTATTGCCAGGGGATGCTGAAGGGCACAAGGAGGCTCCTGAGGTGGGCAGTTCAAAGAACTTACTGAGCACTTCAGGCCAGTGATGCAATCTAAATACCTGAAGAAGCCAGCAGTCAGCCTGGGGATGTAGCTCAGTAGTAGAAACCTTGCCTAGCAGGTACAAGGCCCTCACTTAGATCCCTAGTACTTGCTCCCACCAGGAGTTGGAAATAGACTAAGACACACATGCACATTCTGTTCTCCTTGAGAAAAATATGTATAGACTCAGTGGCACCAACATTCTCTGCATTACATCAATACCTGTCTTGCACATGGCATTCTACAGTGTACAAAAAACAACCACATGTATCACCACACTCAATCCTCACAGCAGTATTAGGAGGTGGGAATACTATTATATATATTTGTCAAAAGTAGAAACTGAGGTTCATGATCTTAGCTAATGTTATGACTTGTACCTAGATGTACTTCCAAAGCCCCATGGGATCATAAGTAGAACTTTTCAGAGGTGACTGGATCTCGAGTGTGTGGTGCTGGGATTAAGGCTACATGATTACTAAATTAGTCCACTGATTGGTTTGCCATAATCCTGGGTGTGGATAATGGGAAGGCCCACCCTGGATGTGGGGGCAATGCCCCCCAAAGGAAGGGCATAGCCCAGAAAAGATAAAAGGGAGAGGCAGGCTGCTGCTGCTGTTTCACCACTTTGCTGCTTTACTGCCTTCTGCCTGCCATGAACTGTTTCTCTTCTGCAACGCCCCTCTGCTATGCCACCCCATCTTGAAGCCAGCTGACTATGAACTGAAACCTCTACAAACTATGACCTACAATAAACCTTTCCTCCTTAAACTTTAGCGTAAGTTATTTTGTCCCAGCAATGAGAAAAGTAACTAAGACAGCTAATCATAGACATGATTTAGCAAACACTGTGTGTGCATTTTACATGCATGACCCAATCTAACCCTCACAATATTCCACTGAAATAATGACCAATTACCACCTCCCACAGATAAAGAAACTGAAACCCAGCAAGGTTCGAGTCACAGAGCAGAGAGATGCGCTGAAGGTCTGTATGATTTGTGTTCTTTCCTGCAAATCACAGCTAACTGCTCAGCAACTTTTGAATGACTCAGGAGTAACAGCTGTATCAGTCTTCCATGGTGCGCGAGCACACACACAGAGCCATCCTGTTTTGCTTCTCCCTAGGGCTGTCTATGTGAGTGTGTTTAAGCGTGTCTGCACACGCGCTTATATGCTGACCTCAGGGAGGCGGGCAGCAGTAGAGTCAGTGAGGTCGGGGGCATGGGAGGAAAAGTGGTCATAGTTCAGAAAACCAGCAAACTTTAACCCAAAGCACTCACAAGTTCACCACCTGAGCAGTCAAAGTTGGCTTCCCAGAGTCAGGTGATAGTCACACCTCCTAATGAGTTAACAGTTCTTCAGGCCAGAAAACCACGAGGGTGACCAGCCTGAGCCCCAAGGGCACTGGAGTCAGCAACAGATGCCACGCTTGCCCTATCTTTGTGCAGCTCTCTATATCCATACAGTGCACTCCGTTCACTTTCAGCAACCCACGGTGGACCTCAAGCACCTTCCCTGTTCAAAGA
Source organism: Dinomys branickii (assembly GCA_004027595.1). NCBI lineage: Eukaryota > Metazoa > Chordata > Mammalia > Rodentia > Dinomyidae > Dinomys > Dinomys branickii. The sequence goes on from PVLD010006277.1 coordinate 26,523, forward strand.
CTTACTCTCCCAGGAAGTTCTTTTTCCCCAGAGCTCTGAAACCTCCAAGACAACCACTGTCAAAACTTGGGAGAGGAAGTTTACTGGACCAGCATTTAGGGGGATGTTCAACTGCTGAGATCATGGGCCAGCTTGTTAATGGTGGGGAAAGGGAAGTTGTGGAAGGGAAAGGATGATGCCTTGTGCCATAGCATAGTGAAGGAGGGAGGCAGGGGGCAATGGGGCCACATGTTCCCGGTCTCCAGAGCATAAGATCCCAATAAGCAAAAGTGATCATCTCTGGAAATGCTGCCTGTGTGCTTGCAGCCTGCAGCAGCACCTCCAGGACAGGCCCGATCCATGGCTCCTAGCACCCTGCACACTCACTGCTGACCTCACAAAGGAAAGAGGTCACAGGAACAAGAACTAAGAAGCCTGGATTCTGGTCCTGGCCCCATCACTAAGTCCCATCTCCCCTCAGGGCCTCAGTTTCCTGCTCCAGGAAAGGGCCAATTCTCAATGAGAACTCAGAATGTCCCATGCTTTTACACCTCTGGTCCTTCCCCAGTCCCAGCACACTCAGCCCCTCCTGGCCCTGAAAGATACAAAAGGAACGCACAGAATGAACCTAAGGAGCGACTTGTCTCACCTCCTGACTCATGTATACAGTGGATAGCACCAACTTGCAGAAAAATGACGGTTACCTTGCCTCCTGCTGTCACAGAGTGCCACTCCTACCCTGCTCCCACAGATGGCCAGAGCAGGACAAGAGTTCACTCTGGGATCTCAGCTTTTCCTGAGGCTGCCTCTGTGGCAGGGAGGTCCAGAAAGCCAAGGTGCCCTTTCTCTCAGGGAGGAGCTTTCTCCTTAGAGCAAGGACATGCAGCTGCAGGCTCTTCCTGGCCAGGAACAGCCTATTTTTCTTTCCATCAGGGAACCTGGGTTTCACTGGGTCAAGCGGGGGAAACAAGGAAAGTAGAGGCAGGTGCAGGTTCCTGGAGGGAAGATGCTGCTCTGGGGATCAGAAGCTCCACCCATCCCTCCTCTCCAAATCAGGGATGCAGATGAACTGTTGGCCTTAGTGTTTTGAACGCCCACTAGCACTTGTACAGGGGCCCAGTTTTGCCTCATTTGTGGCATTAAATGTCTCCACCCTTCTGGACTCAACTCAGAGATACTCCAAGTGCCTTAACCTCTTCAGTTCAGGACTTGATAAAAAATGAGAAGGGAGGGAAGGAAAGGGGAAACTCTTCTGCTTCCTTCTGCCTGCAGTGTGTAGACACCTCCCTGCCCAACACTTTGCAGTGACTCTGTTTACCAACACTGTTCCCTACATGCCGTGGCCAGGACTCTGTGCTCGATTCCTTCCCTACAGACCTCCTGTCTCCCATGCCTGTACTAAGATGCCCAATGTCTTCCAGTACTATGGAAAGAGAAGGGCCCATAAAAACTACGCACATTGTTTTAATGTGGTAGAAAATGTACACATTCCATGTAACTGAATTCCCACTTCCACTGAAGTCCTAAGCATGAGAGACAGAGCTGTCTCCATGCCCACCACACAGCAGCCCACAATCATACTCACAGAACCTCAGAACCACCCACTCTTGCAGAGGAGAAAACTGAGGCTCCATGAGTTGAGACTATGCAGCCATCAAGTGAAGAACAATTTCCTGAAGCCACATCTTTGACACCTAGGCCACGACAGCAGTGTTCTTTGCTCCAGATCCACCTCAGTAGTTAGGCTATGCAGATTACCAGTGAAAAGTGCCCTGAACTACTAGTATTAACAGTATTGATAATAGTAAGGAGGCCTGGGGATATAGCTCAGTGGAATAAGCACCTGCCTGGCAAGCGCAAGGTCCTGAATTTGATTCCCAGTACCACAAAAAAAAAGGAAGTTAAGTCCCCTTAACTTGTCTTCCTTGTGAATCTCTGCCATATTTCCTTGAGCAAACTATAACTCATTTCGTTTGTAATCCACAAAGGTAGGAGGGCTTTGTTTTGCTCCAAGAAATAAAAGCTAGCACTTAGAACCTAAGCAATGTGACTAAGGCTGCCTGATAAAGAAGGAGGTTGTACAGACCAGAAGGTTATTTGCTTCTGTGAGAAGATTTTCTTTCACTGGCACACAAATCCCTCCAGATGTACAGAATGGTATTGTTCCAAGAGACTAAAGTAACCCAAATAACAAGAATACCTCAATGAAGAAGAACAAGAAGCCAGAATTTACAGGAAGACTAAACCTTCTCCAGGAATTAGCACTTTAAGAGAGAGTACCCACCAAGTACAGCGACACGGCTAACATTTTTTGAACTCCTACTATGTACCAGACCCTGTTGTAAGAGCTTTGCCTCTATTTGCTCATCCTATATTTAATCCTCACAATAGCTTCAGGAGAAGATGCCATTGTTAAGCTCCATTTTACAGACAAGATCCAGAGAAGGTAAGTAGTTAACTCAGACTCACAGAATGAACCCCAAATTAGAGAGAAGGGACAGAGGTAGAAAGAAGGTTGACATCTAGACAGTGCAGCCTTGTGGAGAGGCTCCTAAGAGGGTCCCCTACTGCCTCTGGTGTGCATTCCGCCCAGGAATAAAGGGGCTCAAGAGGGATGTGCAGCCTACCCCATAACATCCCTTGCCAGAGCTCAAACTAGTGCTAAAGGACAGAATGAGGAGGATCTGAGGGAGGGGAAAACCAGGATTAAGTGCTACTGAGAGCAATGTCTGGCCTCGCCTCGCTGATGGTGCAGCTCCTGGCTCCCTGCCCCACACCTGTACTGACACTGACCCGTCCCTGCAGTGCACTCCCATCTGCTGACTCTGGGTGGATTAAACATGCTCCAGTCTGGGGTCCTGCCCTTCTCCAGGGCACAACTTTACGCCAAAGAGCAAGAAGAAATGCCAGAAGAATCAAAGACGCCCTCTTCTGATGCTGCAGCGCAACAGCTGGAAAGCTGGCTTAATAATACCAGGAAGGGAGAGAAACCCCCTAAGTACCACAGCGACAGGCAAACCTCTCAGCCTCCTTCCACACACTTATCTAACCTTAAAATGCAGGGGCCTAGGGGAGGAATTACAGAGACATTAAAGAGGTTGCTGCCTTAGGGGTGTTTACAGACCAGTGGCATTGGCAAGTGCTGGCAGCCAGTGTTCCATTCAAACACAGAAATGCATAATCGCACAAGTGTAGCATACGCTTGCAAGGACAGTGGGACAAAATGCTTTAAATCAGGACTACCCCAAGTTTACATTCTGACAAGGGGTCCAGAGGCAATTATTCAACAAGAAGAAGCATGTCCTGGGCAGTCCCTAAGATAGAGATCAGAATTAGCTGCCGTCACTGGATGCCTCTTTTGGAAGACTCGGCAACTCATCCTTGAAAGAGGCTCACAAGTTGGGGATCACTGTGTCATCATCACTGGCTTCACTCCAGGGAAAGGCAAGTGGGCTGCAAACAGCTGACTCATTCAATATCCACTGCTAAAAAGTGCAAGTGCAGGTATTCAGACTCAGCTCCGTGTAACTCCAACCTGATTTTCTTCCAGGGCACCACGCGATCGAGTCAAGGTGTCAAGACAAGGTGGGGGAAGTGCTGGGGGGGCAGTGACAGCCGCGGAGAAGTGCAAACGAAGGTGGGAAAAACATTTCTCATCTTCTTAACTAAGCCCCTGGCTAAAAAAGAGGAAGAATGCCAGGTGTGGCAGCACACGCCTGTAGTCCCAGCTACCTGGGAAGCTGAGTCAGGAGAATCATTTAAGCCCAGGGTATAAGCATGAGCCTGGACAACAAAACCTCATCCCCCAAAAAAATGAAAAGAAAGAAAGGAGAGGAGGGGGGAAAGGAAGATTGATTCCCTCTGACCCTCATCCCCATCTTCCACCATTAATATTGGGCTTACTTATTTTTTTTTATTGGGCTTACTTATGAGGTACAGTGAAAGGTTAGTTCTCACCCTATGAGAGACAAAACAGCCTCCTTCTTCCTCTTTTTTCATGTTCCCACCCCCTCCCAGGACTGTTTCCATGCAGTGACAAAGAATGACAAACTATTAAATTCCAAATCTTCTTTGGCCCCTTTCTCCTAATATATTCCAAGGTCTGATAGCAAGAGATCATGATGCAGGGCTTAGCAGGCTGAGGCAGAGGGAGCAACACAGATCTGAGACCAGCCTGGGCTACATGACTTCAAGGTCAGCCTGAACCAGGGAGACCCTGTCTCAAAAAAGAAAAATTATAGTGTAATCATGAATTTTTTATCATATTGAGAGACAGATGTAAAATACATATAATCATTTTATCTTCATTTTTTGACATGAATACTAAATGTGCTGCCCTATTGCAAGTGCTTTTTTTTTTTGAGACAGAGTCTTGCTATATAGTTCAGGCTGACCTTGAACTCACTGTATAACCCAGGCTGGCCTCAAACTCATGGCGACCCTCTTGCCTCAGCCTCTATAGTGCTGGGATTGCGGGCATGTGCCAACACGCCCAGCTGCAAGTGCTTCATTATACTCGGCTCCGGCCTCTGTCACATGAAGCTCCTGATGTTGCCCCACTGAGCACCTTCGAACTTTCCCCTGACAAGGCCTCCAAGTTTGGGATTGAGTTTGGGGTTGGGAGGAGGTCAGAGGATGAATGAAGAAAGTAAGAGAAGAGATGAGGAACATCCTGCCCAGATAATCCCAAAATAAGAAGGAACGAAGAGGAAAAAGGAATGGCATAAAGTCACACTAACACCACAGGAAAAAAAAAGAACAAGCAGGCAGAAAACCATGAACTGCAAGTCATAAAAAATGAAAATGAAGTCATCTAAAAGAAGAAATGTCACAAAAAGCAGAGCAGAGGGTGGAGGAAATAAGGGTGCCTACAATGTGGAAAGCAGCCTTCCTTCCCCAGCCCAGCAGCTTCCAGCCCTGGCCTTGCCTGCAGCCTGACCCCTTCAGGGGCATCTGAGGCACACACTCACGGGGAGGTAAATGTCCCCAGACAGCTCCACACCTCTGTCCCAGGACTTAGCACATCACAGTACAATGGGCTGTTGCCCTCTGGGATCCTTGTCACACAGTTAATTCCTGGGGATGACAGACTGTATCTTACTAATAGTGTAGCACCAGCCCAGAAGAGTTCCTGGAAACAGCATGCTCAGTAAGTATGAAGAGAATGCACGGATAAATGGATGAATGCCATCTACCACAAAGGGTCCAAACAACAGAGACACCAGGCCTAAACAAGGAAGCCCAGCAAGGAGGGCCTACTGAGTCTCAGCAGTCGGTACCTGACGCCTGCTGTCCCACGCAGCAAGAAGCCACAGAAACTTTTCCCCTCATAGAAATAAAAGAGAAACACTCTGGCTCTAATTCTCAGCAGATCTTTGTTCCAATCCTGGGCTGACCTCACCCTGCTGTTATGAGCCTGGAGGCTGATTGCTTTGCAGAATCAGATGTGCACCCTTACTACATGAACTTACTCTGGATCTTTACATAAACTCCTCAGATTGTCAAAATGCTTGCTGTGTGACCAATGTATCCCCTGTTCTGGACGATGAGGGCTCCTGGAGACCACATCTGCCTTAGTCTAGAAAGAGCAGCTGTTGGCTCATGTTCCCATCCAATACTCTACCTTCCCCCAGGGAGCTCAGGAATGAGAAGTTGCTAAGACTCTGAGAATGCAGCAGGCCCCTAAATCTGCACTGGTGAAGGAGTGGGGGAGAGATGTTTACCCAAGGCATAACACACATACCTGGATGATAGACCTGCCAACACAGCCTCCCAGTTCTCTGACTTCGCCCTGTAGATGTCTATGAGAAAAACAGCTTCTAAAAGTCACATCTTGCTTCTGACCCAGGTAATCGTGCATCTTGTACCCGTTATGCGTGGACAACGTAGCCCCCAAGAAACAGAAGCTGCCATGCGGTTTGAATGCTTCATCTTCAAAAGGGAGGACCCTTCTGATAGCATGGCCCGTATTCCCAGTGGGGCTTTTCCTCCTAGGGCAGCCTCCACAAGGCAGCCTTCACCACTAAGCAGTGGCAGCTGAGGTCTGCTGCTTTAGAGCCAGCGAGCGATCTCCACAGTGGCATCCTGGGTAGCAGATGGGGCAACAGCTGCTTTTCCCATTAAGATATCCTGTTCTTGGCCCTTGCTTTCTTTCCCCCACCAGTCCAACTGCAGAGCTGGTCTGTGTGCTGAGGCTGAAGCTGCCTTTTTTGCAGCTTCCCCATGACTCAGGCAATGCTTGTAGGAGCTGGGCAGAGGCAACTCGACCTCAGTTGAAAGAATGAGCACAGGGAAACAAGACTCAGTCCAAGACTCCCTGGAGAAACCAGGTGGTGGGAGGAGAAAAAGACTGGGAAAGGAGGAAGTTCAACTCCAGAAACGAACTAGCTGTGCCAAATGGGTTACTGTGGAAGACTCCGGCTCCAGCCCGTGGGCGCCAGACCAGCTTCAAGTGGCCGTTTGGAAACAGTGGAGACGAAGAGCCCCGGAGGTGGTTCTGCAGCACAGCCAAGATGCTGTGATTACGGTGATAATGACAAAACAAGAGCAAGGCGCTCATTCAAGTCACAGGCCCCAAAACTAGAGGCAGCAGGTCACTTGGATGGCCCTTCTCCTCCCAGCCTCCTGTACCTAAGAAATCCCAAGAATCCAAACTCTTCACAGCACCAGGCTGTGTCAACACCTACAACCTGACTATTTACGGATTCATAGCTTCTCTGAAAGAATATCAGGTGAAGACTGCAACAGCCTGCGCTGCTTTTCTGGTCAGGGTCCATCTGTCTAATCCTATGGCTCAGGATTTCTCCAACCCTGCAGTGGGCGTCCTCAAACACTCTTGACTACTCCTCCCGCACTTCCACCACAGCAAGGGGCAGAAGCTGAAATGCTGTATTTGAGAGGGTTCACTGAAGTTTTAGTGGAGGGTCACAAGTGACCTTGCCTGCTCTGCTCTGTACCAGCGGAGCAAATGGGTCACTCTCTGCAACAAGAATAGGGGAAAGTTGGAAGAGATTTTCCCAGCTCAGCTCTAAGTAAAACTCCAGTTGAAACTCCAAGTGAAACAGGCCCAGTTCCAAACAGGTGCCCTAACTTAATGGTCCGCTTGCAATGGTCTGGAAGCGGCTAGCCAGGGCCAGCGGAGAAGGGTGAGGAGACCCAGAATTGAAGAAGGGATCTTACCAGTAGGTACTTGAGTCTGGTCTTTCTCGCAACCCACAAAATCTCTGTGATTACTTACATCCCACTCCGTTTTCCAGAGGCCCAGAACAGAGAGAGGATAACATGTCACCCATTGGACATGTAGCAGATGCTAACCGTGGGTCACCTTCCAGTTCCACAGGCAACGACAGGAAGCCTCTGAGGAGGTATCAGAGAGGATTTAGCCGCCGCGTATAAGAGGGGCAGCCTTTCCTGCCCTCTCCAATACCATCCTCATAGCGCCTCCTATAGGCCTTGCAGACAAACTGCGGCTGCGGGGAGGCAACTTCCTGGGCTCCGGCCTCTGCGCGCCGGCTTCGGGAGGCTCTGATTGGCCGCGGCCAACCAACACCTTCAAAAGGGAAACCGCCCGGATACACGCGAGCCGGAGCTCCGCTAAGCCCAAGAACAGGTTTTCCTGGAAGTTTCAAAGTTGGGGTTGGAGGAGATCGATGGAATTTAAACTCTGGGGCAGTACGCGGCACAAAGGGGATCTGGAGAGCTAAGAGAAGTGACACTAAGAGAATGAGGCTGACTCTGTCCAGGGGGGGTGATGCAGATCAACTTACCTGCCTGGTAAAGAGGATGGCTGTGTCCCAGTATTCTGGGTGCTTGTCGCTCACTTTGTTCAGCTTCTTCTGCCAGGCGCAGAAGTTGCGCAGCGTCAGAGCCGCGTTGCCGGTGACCTTGGGCCCGGTGTCGCGGTCCCCGAGGAGCAGCACCTTGACTACGACGATGTTGATGGGATTAAGGATGCTGGGGTGGCGGTAGAGTCGCGCTGCCGTGGCCAGCAGAGTCAGCAGATAATGCTCCAAGTCCGCGCCGTGGAACTTGACCATCGACTCGTCCGCCACCACCAGCGTCTCCACGTACCGTGGGATGGACACGAAGCGCTTAGCGCGCCCGGGACTGCGCCGCCCGTGGCTACCCCCAACGCCCGTCCGCCGCGGCTTATAAGGGTCCAGGGCCCTCAGGATGGCCGGGTTCCAGCCCGAGGCAACCCCGCAGCGGGAGGCGGGGTCTCCGGAGGCCCGGCCGCGGGCTGCCCGGCGCTGGAGAAGGTGCGCGCCCTGGCTGTTGCTCGGCGCGGCCCGCGCGCTGGCGTTGGGCAGCGGGCTAATGACATACTCAGTGCCCCGGTAGCCGAAGGCGCCGCGGAGACCCCCGCACAGGCTCAGGGCGGCGAATGAGTCCGGCTCCGCGTTCACGTCCCCCGAGTAGAAGCAGCGTCGCAGGTCTAAAGCGCTGGCGGCGAGTTCCTGAAGGGGATCACCCAGATACTCAGTGGCGAAGGCGGGAGCCAGGAACTGAGCATCCGGCATCAGGTGTAGGTAAAAGTCCTCCTGAAATGCTGCGATCTGAAAAATGAGTCCCTGATCCCCGGAATCCTCTGGACCTCTCCGGTAGTAGTGGCGGCCGTTGATGTCCGGGTCCAGTCGGATGGGGACGACGACTTCCCGGTCTAGGTCCGAGCCTCCAACGGGTCTCCCGGCCAGAGCCAGGGTTAAGATGCCCAGGAGAAGCATGGCGCCGGGAAGCGCACAGCCGCGCTCTGCCAAGCGACTCGGCCTGGTGCCCCAGCAGCGTGCACCGGTCTCCTTGCAGCCCAAGCCGCGGAAACACCAACGCTCTGGGGCAGCCGGCAGCTCCCAGAAAGTACAGCGAACCAAGGCAGAGAGACACCTCCCAGAGCAGCGAGCGTGCACCCGCAGCCCGCGCCTCCTACCTGTGCCTTTCCAAGCAAAACGCGCCCTGGGAGCGTAAGTGCAACCGCTGTCAAGTGCAAGGAGGAAAATTTGCAGCGGAGAGCTGGCGGGAGGTGCCGGACGGCTTCTCTTCCGCAACCACTCGCAACACAGCAACTCAAGATTCTGGGCGAGCCTATTAAAGGCCCCCTCCTCTTTGGACTGCCCAGTCTGCGCCCCTCCCTTCTCTCCCCTTCCAGCCTCCCAGAGCTCGCAGCCCAGAGCCTCCAGGGGCCACCGGAAAGCTCGGTCCCGCCTCCAGACCAGAGAGCCACTTGGCAGGGAGGGAGTGGCGTTGAGCTGAGGCTGGAGGCGTGGGCTGGCCCAAGAAACCGCCGCAGGGAAGCTCTCCTTGCGCGTTTTGCCCTGGGTTACGCCCCAGTGATCGTGCGCCTTAGTTACTTCTGTCCCTGGAGTCACCTGAGTTCCTGAGTTTTAGCCTTCATCTGAAAGCAGCTGGAGTCAAGACTTGAGAATGACATTACCTCTGACCCCTTCCCAGTCCACCTGGTCCCTCCTGTTGCTGACTGTCCCTGCTGTTTCTTAATTATAGTGTCCCCTAAAAGACCCAGAACCAAGCTCTCCCCGAACCCCCATCAATGTCCTATTGCCAGAAGGGTGACTTGCAGGAAACCTAGGAATTCCTTCTGGAGTCCAGACCCACCCAAATCAGCCCTGGTTCTGGGGTGAGGGATGTATGGGGTGGGTTGGTGCATACTGTCAACTTTTCAGGAGTTTTGCCAGCCAACTCTTTAACATAGTCATTATTTTAAAAATTAAACTGTACAACTTTTATTAAGCATATTTTTTTACTGTGTAAAATTTTTATTTTACTGGTACTTATTTTGTGAAGGATATATGTTAACCTCAAGACAGTTTTTCGTAGGGGGTTGGTTTTTTGAGACAGGATCTTGCTGTGTAGTTCAGGCTGTCCTTAAACTCACTTATGCAGCCCAGGTTAGCCTTGAACACTGGGCAATCCTCCTGCCTCAGCCTCCCGAATGCTGGGATTACAGGAGTTTGCTACCAAGCCCGGCCAAAAGTGTATTTTAAAACAAAGTTGATAAACACTCAAAACTCATCACTTCTTAATTATTAGACTGTTGTCTATGGTCTTGAGACATCAGAAGCATCAACTTTCCCCTAACAACTCAGCTCCCAAAAAGAGAGCAGAGGGGTTGGAAATATAACAGGGCCACTACATGACCTCCTATTCCACATTCTGGGATGTCAGAGGGCTGCTTGAGATAAATACTTTTGTACAGATATTCTGTCATACATTACAGTAGTGCAGGTGAGGGCTGTGCAAATAAAAGCAAAGTCATCAAGGTGGAGTTTCCTTTGACCATTTATTTGTTCTGAATGTTGCAATGTACATACTATATACAATGCCTCATTTAGCGACAAATTCATTTAATGACCTAGTGGGGGGACCCACAAGTGATGTATAGCAAATGCTACTGGTCAGTGCTTGAGGAGGGGAGATGAGCCCTTAATAACCATATACCAGCAGCCAGTCCCTGGGGAGATGTAGACAGCATGAAAGAGGTAGACTTCCTGCTAAGGAGTGACAGGGTACAGACAGAAGAAAAGTCAGCCATTGTACCTTCTGAAGATTATCTCCTTTGATCTTTGACCAAAGGCTGAGTGGGACTGAGCCCTAGAGTAGGAGGCCAAGTGTGGAGAAATCCAGTCACACTGTGAGTCCATCTAGTTCGAAGAGAACCCCGAGGGCCTTGCTTATGGCTGTAGACCTCAAGATTCTCCTTACTTCTCTGCAGAATCCTGTTATTTTTCTCCTCCTCCTTCTTCTTCTACTCCTTCTCCTTCTCCTCCTCTTGGACAAGGTCTTGCTCTGTAGTCCAGGTTGGGCTTGAATTGACTATGTAGCCCAGGCTGGCCTCAAACTCACAGCAATCCTCCTGCCTCAGCCTCCTGAGTGCTGGGATTACAAGCTTATGCCACCACCCCCAGCAGAATCTACTTCTTCTTGACAAGGAGGAAAGATAAGGAGATGGCATAGGCTTTCCTGTCTCCCCAGATACCTAGAAACCCTTTCCAGAAAAAAAGGGCTCTAAATTGAGTTTATAAGAGGACAAAAACAGAAGGGAGTGTGTGGTGATTTTAGCCTAAAGTGGGGAGAGTGGAAGAATTTGGGAGTTTGAGAGAATTGCTGCTCAGAAGAGGAGTCGGTTGGGAAGGAAAGAGAAAGCACATACTGCTTGCAGCAGGTATGGGTGCCTTTTGCTGGTGTCTCCTCCCCGTAAAGGAGCCACTCTTGGAGGAGCTTCATACAGGAAGACAGCAGAGATGCCCATAACTGTCCTGAGGCTGGTCCTTAACTGAGACACAAGGAACTGAAATTCATTATGCCAATGAGTAAGAGATGTTCATACTGTGTAAATGAAAGGGACAGTACACACATGGGAGGATCGCATGGAGAGTTTGCTCTAGTTCTCAAAGGCCCTGTGTGTTTGACTGTTCAAAGAGGGCCTATAATTAAAGAGCAACTCATACAACCAAGAGCGACTATAAGTCACTTATTTGGGGCAAGCAATTGTTCTCCCACACACTCAGTGTTAATGATGAGTTACAAGGTTTCCAGCCACATTTTACTTGCACTGAAGGGACGGGTTTAGGCAAGGCCTGAGGCAGGTCAATCCAGGCGGCAAAGCCAGGGAGAAGCCCTGTCCTTCCCAGGGACTTCTGTCCCCTTCCCTAGTCACAGCCTGGCTTATTTTATCCCTGGACTTGGAAAGTGGCCATGTGGCCTTGCTCAAAATCACTAGTGTGTACTGCATACTTACTATGTGTTAACCGCTGTACCAAGAGTTACATGTGCGTTATTTTATTTAATGTCTGTTTTTCTCCTCTTGGTACCCGCAGTTCCATCTCATCTCTATTGCCAGGGTCTCCTAATCAAGAATTGAGGGTTGAGGGATACAGTGATGTACAGTACAGAGACTGCTTGAATAGAAGTTGGGAAAACTCAGGATCCATATTCCAGTCCTGTCATTCTGGTTCTCGGACTCTAGATTTCGTCATCTATCAAAAGAGAAAAGATTATCTGGGGACAAAGGACTGTATCGGAAATCTCTGGTCCTGATAACATCTAAGGATACTTCCACGTCAAAGATCCAATGATTGGTGGAAGCCTGTGGGAGGTAACATAGCCAAGGGGTTAAGAGCATCTCCCACCAGGTACTAGTTGTACAGTCTTGGGTAAGTTGCTATACCTTCCTAAGCCTCAGTTTCTCCTTTGTTACAAATGAGGGTAATATTCCCACCTCCTATAGTTATTATGAGGATCAGGTGACTTAATGCTCCCAAAGAGCTCAGCAGAGTTTGGAATATAAAAGAAGTTTATTGAGTGTTATCTAAGAGTACTGTTAATATTCTGATTAGATGCTATTATTCTGACTACTACTGCTCTTGTCCTGCTTTACTGGGGTCTGCAAGACAATGGCCACCATCACTTTCTGACCTCTGTGGTATTCCTAAGCAGGAGGGGAGGCAAGCCCATGGGAACATCTCCTTCCACCTCTGCTTAGCAACTGCCATGTGGCTTCCACACCTCTGCTTCCTCGCCACTTTCTCACTTCTCCCTGTCCTCTGTGACTCTAAGATCCTGGGAAGATGAAAGACATCTCATCCCCCAGAGTGAGGTCAGGGGCCTGGGTCATTGCCTCAGCCTCACCTGTTACCCCCTACAGGTCAGCCCAAGTGAGCTCTTCAGAGGCTAAGTCCCAAATCATGAGCCAGATGGCAAACTTTATTTAGTCCCTAGTACTTATCTCTGTTTAAAACTATTTTGTTGCTTGAAACTTTACTTTTCCATTGATGGGCTCACTCCATCACCTGTTAGAACGAGAGTGAGACCTGTCTGTCTCATTCACTATTCTATCCCACAGTGCTGAGCACACAGAAACCCCCATATGGACTGAATGAATGAATCAACCTAATTCTATTCTCAGCTGGGATGCTCACAGTCTGTAAAGCTTTGGACAAGATAGTGCATCTCCAAAATGTATCCAAGGCTACCTCGTAGAGCTGAATGCTTAATGCTCTCTTCCCATATCTATTTACCTCCCACATCTCTCTGACAGAGAACTTAGCCCAGCACCCTCATTGCCATGTCTAAGGCAACCCAGCCAGCTGTTTTCCTCATCTCATTAACTCACTTCTCTTTATCCTTCTCTGAAGACCTGACTCTGGCTAAATTAGTTCAGCTGCTTCATCCTGTTATTTCTGCAAACACAGCTCTGTGTAGGCCATTTCTCCTGCCCTCCCCACCTCCTTCACACATACCTGTTCACAGACAGAAACCATATGAATGAACTCACACAGTTCTACTTGCTCCTTCTCTCTTAGTTCCTTTCATCCTTCATATTCCATCCCTAGCATCAGAATATTCAGTCGCTTGCCGCTTGCTAATTAAGTGTTGAACCCTTTCCCCAGTCTGGGCCACAGCAACACTGGACAGGGAGCTCATCCATCCAGGGAGCTCTCTTTCCATTTCTGTAGGTCTCCAGTCCCCAGTGCAGTCATTGACTTCATGGCTCTGAACCAAGTAGGTTCAGGACATTCCAAGTAAAAGATCAACCCAAAAGGGTGATGCCTGAAGCCAGAAAGAGACAGCCACAGGACTCGGTATGGCACTTGGGTTTCCCTCTCTTCAGATCCTGCCAGTTCAGCATGATCAAGATCAAGAATCATGTCAGCTCCCCTGTACCACGGAGCATCCAGAGGAGCTCCCCAAAAGGAGAGCAAAGCATGAAGGAGTTAGGGAGGCAAGCACTATGGTCCAGGTGAGAGTTTAATGGGAAGGGAAGTGATTGAAAGAAGTTTGGAGAGATTATCAATCACTGGCTTACCATGTTGGGATTTAAAATCAGGCTTCATACAGCAACATGAAAACAGATTTATGAATTTATGTCTTTATCACTCTTTTTCAAACATCCTCAAAATCCCAGATGTGCTTCACCTGCTCTGCATGGAGCTTGTGCCATACAGCACTGGGCAAAGCAGCCAACACCCAGACAGGCACAGACCTTGGCAAGCCCTTGGAAGGCCCAGAGAATGTCAACCTACTGAGCCTCCTTCATCCACTGGCTTCTACACTGCTGGAGTCCTTGGCCAATCTTCTTCCAGACGTGGAGACAGCTGAAGCAGCTGGAGATTCATCTAAGGCCCCGTGAATTATAGTTCCGGGCCTGGGTCCATCCTTCATTGCTTAGAGGAAATATTTAACTCTGTTTTTTCCCCTCAGCCACCCACTCTGTTTTTTTCTCTGGGGCTGAGTATTTCAGTATAAAGGCCCTCTGGTCCTTAATTCCTCTCTGTTTCTCTCGAGCACAAGGAGGTCAGAACAAAGGGTCCTGATCTGGCTTGAGAAAACTCAACAATAATTCAAGGCTATGTTCCTCTTCCACCCTGACTCCCCTTTATACAGTCTTCAACACAGCCACCACCCTGGTATCTCAGACTCCCCAACTCAGTCATTTATTTTATAGCTTTACACATATACACACCCCAATGCAATTTACGTTGGAACTCATGGCTGTTCAGGATATAGCTGCACCTTTGGCCTTCAGGCTAGTATAGGATGAATGCCTACAATGGACAGGAAATGAATGCTAAATCCTCCACTCTTATCCAGAGATTTAGAAAACAATTAGTTTCTTCCTGCCAAATTAGCTTCTGTCACCTCTACTCGTCAGATATGCCTTTTCCCCCAAACATCAGCATCCACAATAGCAGCTTCAAGACTGAGTTTGACCTTGAGACTGAGCTCCACCCCGTTAATAATGAAGGACTGCCTTCAAATTCCTCACATTGAATAAGGCTGGAAAGTACGATTGGTCATTTTGCCCAAGTGTTGCATTTCCCTCCATCAGTTCAATCTCCTGCGTAATGAAAACACTTGACAGCAAGAACAACCGTATAATTCATAAATGAATCTGTTGCCACAGGATGGACAAATATAATCCAGGATCTTGTGTACAACAAGGAAAGAATTGCCAGTGTACACCAAGTAGGAAACAACAAGAAGCTACATTTATTAAGGATCATTGGAAGTTATTTTCAGGCCAAGTCCGTGCCACCATAAGATAAGGCACAGACAGAAGGCACCTAGGTGATAGAAAACTCTGCACACAGTCAGAGAACACAAAAGTAGCAACAGCAACAGAGCAACAAAAACCCGGATAACTCAGGTTCTGGAAATTTAAAGAATGTGCACCTCAGTTTAGATGCCTCCCCTAAAACTCTAGGTGTGATTGACAGGAGTGATGGATGGTGCAGAGTCATCTTACGGGTTCTCAGTAAGCATACCTCCCCAAGAATTCACTCTGATCTTCATTATATTTATGGCATGTGGTGTATATCTATGAGCCTGCAGTGAAGTGGGAATAAGATAAAAAAGACTCGAAGGTCAACCTAGGAGATCCAACATGTACATGCTCTCAGCTAGAGCCTCAGAGACCTCTTAGGTTTTATTTTCTACCCCTCTTGGGACAATGGAGACAGGAATAACCATAGGATGTTGTTTAGAATTACATGGTGGGAAGGGATGATTCTCTCAGCTCCATTGTTTCTAACTGTACTAAATTCATATATGTTATCTCTCGTTATCCTCACACAAACACTTAAGGACAACAGAGGGACAGGAACGGGCAACACCTCCACCTCAGGCAACAACCAAGACTCCAAGAGTCTGAGTAACTAGACAAGGATCTAATTCCTAGGTAGGAATTAGAGCCAAAACACTCCCGTTTAATTAAGTTCCACCCCCAAGAACTCCTGAGGCCTCAGCTGCCTCTGCTGTGGCGCCACCATCCTGGTTCACCTTCGTTTTCCCATGCTCGCTCACACCACAGATGCACACACCCACCCTATGGTGCTTTCCCAGCACACAACTTTCCCATCTTCCTGCCACATACACCTTCCTTCCCACACTCTTTGAACACATTCTCACAAGCTAGTACACATGGAATTTGTAAAACTCCAGTGAGTTGCCTTTAAACTGGCTCAATAGCTAACAAGATGGCCCTAAAGTGACTTGGTCTACAGTCTTTGTAGCTCCTATGAGAAGCCCCACAGAACCTTCATAACAAAGGAGTATTCATCAATCTGTAATAGAAGAGCATTTTGTCACCGGGTCAGGTGGAATACCCCTATAATGCCAGATACTCAGGAGGCTAAGAAAGGAGGACCGTAAGTTCAAGGCCAGCTTGGGTTACGCAACTCAGGGAATCAGGATGTAACTCAGTGATAGAGCACTTGCCTACCATATGCAAGAACCTAGGGTTCTAGTACCAAGAGTACCACCAAAAATGTTTTTTAAGTGAGTCTTTTTTTCTATTCATTTTCCCATCCTTCCCCCTGCAGAGTGGCACAAAAGAGATCCAATTTACCAGAGACCAGTGTGAATCATTTGGGCTCCAGTGCAATAGTCCTCAGTCCCTTGAAGGCCTTGAAGAATGTCGTGCACACTGGTAGGGACCGCATCCCTGAAGAAACACCAGGCACAGGCACACACAAAAGTTTGCTCATAACTTCTAGGGGTCTATGGGCTCTTCAAAGCCCATTCTTCAACTTCCAAAAGTTTGGCAAACCCTGCTCATGTCCAAAGAAGAGGAAAAGTCTCCTCTCCCATAAGAGTAAGCTGTTAGGAGACTTGAAAATCAGAAAAGGCTATGCCAGGCCCAAGCCTAATGCAGCAGCCCTCATGATGGAGAGATCAAGAGCAGCAAATATTCTAACTCACAAAACTGCAGGTCAGCAAGCTACGGCCCAGCCTTGGCTCTATTTGATGTTAAATTATTCGGGGATGCCAGCTAAATGACGCGGTCTCCTGAAATTTTGAATTTCTTATTCATGAAAGAGGAAGAATGTACTTATTATCATTAGCAGCAGAAAACTGAGCCCACAGAGTGAATACTGTTATCTGGGATTCTTGTAATTAGAAAGTATGATACAGCTCTCACTTCAGGAGTCTGCAATTTATTTGATTTTTTTCTGCCCAGAAGAAACTGAGGTGAGTTGCAGATTCCGGCTCCCTGCTTTTAGATTCTGCCAGCAATTTCCTTCCTCATATCAACATTTGCTGGTAGCAATCCCAGCATTCGGAAGGCTGAGGCCGAAGGTTGCAGCAAGTTCAAGGCCAGCCTGGACTACATAGCGAGCTCAAGGCCAGCCTGAACTGTATAGTGAGACCCTGTCTCGAAACAAAAGTGGGGGATAGGCATGTTGCCTGTGCAAACCAGAGGCAGCGGGCACTTCCTCTCTGTACAGTGCCCCTTCTCCACTCCACACTCCCTGGCGCACCCCATCACTATGCTTTCTGTTGCTCTCTCTCATCTTCTCACGCATCCTCACTCTCTTATCTTAACATTTACTGCCAGCATCTCACTTGCACTAAGGTGAAAGTCACTAATAACAGCTCTAAAATGTCTCCCATTCGTGCATATCTATACCTTAAAAGATCACAGTCTTGCCTGGCGTGGTGACACATGCCTATAATCCCGGCTCTTGGGAGGCTGAGGCAGGAGGATCACTGTGAGATAGAGACCAGCCTGGGCTATATAGGGAACTCAAGGCCAGCCTGAACTACACAGTAAGACCCTTTCTCAGAAAAAAAGTCAGAATTATTTTTAAAACAAAGTTCTGACGGTAGAATTTTAGAGGACAACCAGTTTTTAAGAGGGCCAGAGAAAGATTAGGAGTGGAAAAAAGACCCTAGTAGGAAAGGTCACCACTAACAACTGCATAATTTGTGCACAGAACAGCCCTGGGGAAACAATTCTTATCCACAAGGACCCTGAATCAAAGCATATGCCTCAACATTGACACTAACTGCTAACCCTGCTCTTGTCCACTGGGCCGCTGCCTGAGCCGGGCAGGACTGCAGTGAAAGGGCTTCTGCTTAGCTACTTCCCTCAAACTTTTGGTCTGACATCTAACTTAGAAGTGTTTCATGGAAAACATACCTCTCTGACCCCTTCTCTCACTAACATAGTCGATGCACCGTACCTCGCTGCAGGCTTCATGCTCTCCATTTCACTCTGGAAGTGGGAAATTAAACACACTGCTGTTTAACTAAAGAACACAGAACTAGCATCTGGGTGAGGCCAGTCATACTTCCCTGGCACCAGCTCACCTCCCACCTGAGAAGATCCTAAGGCCCCAGCACACCCTGCCACTCACCCACCATGGATCGTCCCTGACTCCCCTGCAAAAATGCCAGATGCCCCCAACTTCTATGAGGGCTTTGCACCTATGCGTCCTTTACTACCTCCACCCTGCCTCTTTGAGCAGCCTTTCTTGTCCCTGTGGGAAGCCAAGAGATGGTAGATCCAGCAGTATCACTTAGCCAAACTGGCAGAAACAGCTCAACAACTGATCCAATACTCTCAAGCTGTGGCTGGTGAGACTCCAAAAGTCAAGTCACTCCAAGGAATGATTCCTCCTTCTCTCCCCTCTTGCTCCCTGCACTAGCCAGGAATTGCCTCCTTCATTTCAAGACATGCACTCTGACATTTGGAATCAGCCAACCGACCAACTGGGGAGACACGAGTTGATCACAGAATCCAGGGAGGAGAGTCACTGTTTATGGCAGGCCCCGGGTGTAGGGTGAAGAGGAATGGTGGCTGGATAGGCTTACCTCTTCACCTGTGCTCTTAGAAGTATGAAAAAAGAGAAAAGGGGGAAGAATAAGGAAAGCTGAAATGGGTAGAATTTTTAAAGGAAGTGGAGAGAGGCCCTAATTCCACTTCTGCTATCCCAGTGTCAGCGTGTGGCTCCCGGGTCTGCGTTTCTAGTCCCCACAGCTGCCTGAGCCTCATTACACTTAGCTATCTCCAGCTAGACATCCTGGAGGGCCTTGAACAAGCCTGAAACCAAACTCCTCAGTGGCCAGCACAAAGATCCAACACACACACACACACAAACACACGCACACGTGCACCTTTTCCCTCCTGTTTTCCTCTCTTCCCTTCATCCCTCAACAAATCAGCTTCATGTGTCTTCCTTGGCCTCTCTCTGCCTTGGTCCCCAGATCCAGACCGTGCTAACCCAGAAAGGCACTGGTCTGTTCCACCTACTCCCCATCATGGTTTCTCCAGCCCTGCCCATCGCCTCTCGTGATCTCGTCCCTACAAGTCTCACCTAACCAGCCGCTCACTTCAGGCAGTCTTTCTCCCACATAAGTGTGAGGGATGTCTTTCTAAAGGACTGATGTGGCCATGGCATTTTCCTGCCTAAAAGTCTCTCATGGCTCTTCACTGCCCTCCCGAAAGACGTTCACAGTGCCCTGAGCAATGGGCCCACCACTTTGGACCCAGACTCCTTGCCAGCTCTCCTCAGAAGGCCCTCACCCTGCAAACCTGTGGCACTCAGGGGAGTTGCTTTCTTTTCTCAGCCATACCCCGGCTCTGTGTGTGTGTTCACCCCCACGCTCTTCTGAAAGCTGTGTTTCCCCCAATGCCTGATGAATTCCTACTCATTCATTAAAATCCAATAAAAATACACTCAAATGGAATCTTTCCCCACCCACTCCCTGCCCATCTTAACACAGCTATTATAACTTTCCCTGAGTTCTCATTTTATCAACAAACGTCTGCTGAATTCTTATTCCATACACCAGGGGTTTTAATATTTTACTTTTATTGGTACATATTTGCATTACGTAATGAGTACATTTCTCATGGAGAGTTGGTACATGGACTTAACACATCTTCTTTCTCTTTTATATACTCACCCCTCCCTCCATAGCTTCCATCTATCTATTTGATCTATTTTTCTGGATGTTGCTCTATTCTTGCACTTGCAACATTGTCCGACAGCCATTTGGCTATTTCATTTTCTGTTTCACCACACTAGAAGCTGTCTTGACGAAACAATCAGAGAATGAGGGGCTACTGGGATAAAGTAGATCATCGGTACTCAGCAGCTGGCTTTTGCATTTCTTTGCCTCTGGTTTCCGGCACATGGTCAGTATATGGGTTGATCGTATGTGAAGAGGCAAGGGATAGGGAGCTGAGAAAGGAAAGGGGAAAAAATTAGCAAACTCTGGAGAAGAGAGAGAACTAGGGTAGAAGCCAACATGGGAAAAAAAAAAAAGAAAAATGAGAAAGAGGAGAAATAGGTGTGCCACTTTTCCTATTGCCCCAAAAATGTGTGTGTGTGTGTGTGTGTGTGTGTGTATGTGTGTATGTGTAGGTTTAGATCTGAGGTACACACACACACACACACACACACACACACACACGGCAGATACCAAACATCATCAGTTGAACGTCATTTGAAGCCTTCAACATCATCTGAAGCTTGACAGTAATTAAACTGCTTTCCAGAGCTAGCACACCAGGCCACGTCAGGCCCTCCCTCCTCCTCTCCTCTCCTTCGCATGGCTGATCTAAACCCTAATCCTCCAAATCCCTAGGTTTGCTTGCTTTCTCCATCACCTTTTGATATCTTCACATGCAAGGTAAAACACTCCTTCGTAAGTCATTTAATCTGACTAAATTCACAATCTTTGTTTTGTTTTTCATTTTTGGGAAGATTAAACCAAGAGGTTCTCTACCACTAAGCTATATCTCTAGCCTCCTTTTTTTTTTTTTTTTTTTTTTTTTTTTCCTTTGAGACAGGGTCTTGCTAAGTTGCCCTACAAATAGTCTGGTCTCAAACTCACAATCCTTCTGCCTCAGCCTCCTAAGCAGCTGGGCTTACAGGTATGTACCACCATGCCTGGCTGAATTTTTTTAATTCTTCCATAATGAAAGATTCTATTACTGGAAAAGAATAAACACCAAAAGGAAGACATCAGAATGAAGATGGTATGATCTGTTGTGTTAGGGAGGGTGCTAAAATATATCAGCATGCCTCACAGTACTCTAAGGGGCTCTGGTACTAGGTCATCTCATGCTCAGGTCCCACTCTGCAAGGGACAGTGCAGTTAGATGTGCCGTGGAAATAACCCTGAACTGAGGACTTGAGCTCTGGCTCAAAATCTGCCAACCATTCTGCTCAAATGACACCCGTGTAGGTCTGCATTCCCCATCTGTAGTGGTGGGGGGTGGTGATAGTGATGATAGAAAATCATTTTGAAATATACTTACATGTTGTGAGAATTCTTCTTGGCATTCCACATTCAAATTCATTATAAAAACAGATATAAAAACTGGATAGTTTTTACATCAAGTCCCATGATGACCTTAAATAAGCACCTAATCTACTGAGAAAGTACTTTCCATCCTAAAGATCCTGGCTCATTATTTTCTTTATCTCTCTTTATTTCCCTCTTTTTTTAAACATTAATACCTACTGGTATATATTTATAGTACATAATCACCTTTCCTTCTAAAATAAAGATAAATAAATGCATTTTGCAAATTGAAGATAGATGTGCACATACACATTACATGTCTACAACACATATACACATATATCAACTGAACCATTTCTAGGTTTATTAATTCAGAAATAGTTAAGTAGTTATCAGACCCTTTATTTAAGGAGACTTCAGACTTCTCCTATCAGCTATTAAAGGTAAATGTAACAAGACTCCCATCTGGTGGTTAGAACCAAGAATGAAGCTTTGGAAGAAATATACTGCTTGCATTAATGATTAACACAGTGCTCAGAAATCAAGCCATCTTCATGACCAAGGTACCCTAGGCACTGGAAACATCTCAACTTGGCCAGCTTTCCTAGACTGCCTAAAAGTTTGAGTCAACAGATGTTGATCTTCTGAAGATCAGAAATCATGACTGCCACACCCGACACCTACAACTTACAGAAGTTTATTTTGACTCATATATCAGCCCATAGTCAGCTGGTACTGAGGCAGGATGACATGGAAGAGGGGCAAGGTGAAGGAGAGCTGCTTATGGCATGGCAAACACAAACTAGACAAATGAAAGAAGGAGTTGGGGAAGGAGATAAACCCTTCCAGGCCACACCCACAATAATAATGAGAAAAATAGCCAAGACAACTTTCGGTAATAGGAGTAGGGTTGTTGCTGTGACACTACTTAACTGTATGGTTCAGAAACCTTTAGAAAGATTTGGAGACACTGACTGGAGAACCAATTTTAGAATGCTGTGAACCAAGCTTGATGGGAATTCTGGTTGGAGCTCAAAAACCAGAGTGTTAGTAAAAAAAAAAAAAAAAAAAAGCAGATAGAAAACACTATGCTCAGGAAGTTTCAGTTGGGAACAAGGACTCCACTAGCAATTGGACTTGAAGCCATATGTGCTATGCTCTGGGAGAAAATGTATCTACATTTTGCATATGCCCTGAGACTTTGTAAGAGACTGACATACAGGTCAGCAGACTAAATACACTGACAGGGGAAATTTCTAGGCAGCTCAACATTCAAGATATAGCATGGATAGTGTTGGGGGCTTCTATCCAGCTCTACAGTGAGAATCAAAAGCAAATGCCATAGCTGAGTGACTTTTTAAAGTTTTGAGTTTTGCCAGAAAGGAAATGCCTGCAAATTATCATTGAAAAGAAGTCAAGTAATTTACAACAGAACAATAGGAAGAATGCTTTGAGGACATGTGAGGAATCAGCAAGACCTCATCCCTCAAAGGCCAAAAGGTACAGAAATGAAAGACTGCTTTGAGAAGATCACTCCAGGGCACCATACTCCAGAGCCCTCTGCATAATGAATTTGTTCTCCAGAATTTGGTACATAGTTTTCAGCCATACATGTATTTGGGGGCCACTGTGGCCATGGTGCAAGAGGACCTGCCTACTGCTCAAACTGGTAGCCGACCTTAGCATCACTCATGTGATGCTGGTTTTACAGGCATACAGAATGCAATACTTGTGGGATCAGGAAGGGTTCCACCCAGATTTCAGAAGAAGACCTAGGAGGTGAGCAGTGTGTCCCTGAGAGGGAGGTGAGTGAAGCTGTGAGACTGAAGCCAAAAGTGCATTGGGAACTGCAAGAAGTTAGATAATCCAGGAACATGGAGGAAAACCACAATGAGTGAATAAAACCTAATCAAGACAGAAATCATGAGGACTACAACCAGCAATGCTGGGGGCTCACCCTAGCCCTTTGGAGTTCACATCTTGCTGCCACTTACCCTGGATGCTAGACATGGAGCTACAGAATTTAACACTTGCCCTGCTGGTATTTGTTCTTACTTTGGTCCCATAGCTTTCTATCCTCTCTTTCTACCTTTTGGGATAGGAATGTTTATCTTGCGTCATTGTATGTTGACAGTGTTTAACTTCTTTTCAATTTTACAGGGGCTTAAATGGGCTAATAGTTTGCTTTGAGCCTCAAAGGAGACTTTGAACTTGGACTTCTCAGCAATGATGAAACTGTTAGAACTTTGATAACTCTTACAATGGACTAAATGCATTTTGTGTAAAGAGATGCATCTGTGTCTTTTGCAGGTTTGGGGTGGAATGTTATGATCTATATCTAGATATCTCCCAAAGCCTCATGCACTTATAGAAAGAGCTGTTTAAACATTATTGGATTATAAGGGCATTAAGCTGGCTTGCTGTTAGGAGCTGGATCTTAATCAGAAGAGATTGGCTGCTTAGGAATGTGACCAAGGTTTATCTCCCTTCCCCATGACTCTCTCTGCTTCCTATCCACCATGCCACGAGCAGCTCTCCTTCACCATGCTCCTTTGCTTTGAACCCAACCAATGAGAGACATGGATCTGATGAAGACCAAAACTCAAGGTGAAGAAAGGAGAAAGCACAAGTTACATTACTGACAACAGTACAAAGCCTACTTTGATGTTCTCCACTGATTTTAGGAAATCTGATGAACACTGAGCTTTTTATTTGTACATTTTGAAGGGCTGACTTCTTAATTTTACACAACATGGTATTATCTTTAGTGTTTTTTTAAAAGTTGCTATGGAAAGAGGGGAGAGATATGACAAGTTCCAACAGTGCCACCTTCTGGACCTGTGTGATGTAGCAAGCCTGACCTAAAGCTCTATTCTCACTGTGGCTGTTAGTTCTTGTAACAACCCCAAGGTATAAGGAACCCTTACTAGCCAACTATATATCTCAGATGTAACCATGGACACATTCCACATGGAATCCTGGGCAACTTTTTACATGTGTCTTGCCCATATACTCCTCCATGAGACTGTAAATTAGGAGAGCAGGACTATCACTATGGACACTGAAAGCTTGAATACCCAGTGCTTGACAGTTAATGAAAATACAAATAGTAGGAATAAAACAGTTCTTTGTACCTTTGTTTCTCCATGTATTAAACTCAGTTAAAATCTTGTTTGCATGCAAGTCAATGTCAATATCACAATAACATTTATATTAGATCTGCTTTTCAGTGATATAGATAACAGGATTGGAAATGTCTCCTTTGAGTTGGCATCTATGAAGAACAAGCCAGCCAGATGAAGGTAGAAAAGTGAATCATAATAGCTATGACTCTGCAAGGAACTAAACTTGAAAGTGGTATCAAGAATATGAATGAGCCAGGCATGATGACACATGCCTATAATCCCAGAATTCAGAAGGCTAGGGCAGGCAACTCACCTAGAGTTCAAGGACAGCCTGGGCTACATAGTGAGTTCAAGACCAGCCTAAATGATATAATGAGATCCTGTCCTAAGAGACAAAAACCAGGGTCAGGAGTATAGCTCAATGGCACAGCGCTTGCCTGGTAAATGCAAAGTCCTGAGTTCATTTCTCAGTACCAAAAAAAAAAAGAGAATATTAATGAATGGTTTTCCAAACATTAAATTCCAAGGTTCCCAAAACATATGTACTTAGACCAAAAAGAATTAAGCAGATAACAATATACAGGAAATCTTGCACATATCCAGGTGAATACCCACAAATCCTGCACCCCAAAGGGAATACAAGATGAACGTCAACACAAACATGACAGCAAAAATCAAATTTGGTCTGCTAGGGTGTATGCTCTGGGCTATCATAGACAAAGACTAGGAAATGCTTCCTCTACTGTAGACAACGCAGAGTTCTGGGTATTATATAATAGCCAAAGTTAGAGGAAATGGGCATGAATTGTGACACAGAAGAGTACCGCTGTTCAAAAAGAAAAGCTCTGCCTATATGTAAATGTCATAGCAAGCTTTCGAGAAGCTATTCATCCCCTGAGGCCTTATAAAAAGCCCAGTGAAGGGGAAAGACCCTTCTTAGGGTCCCTTTCTTGTCTGTATGCCATGGTTAATCCTTTCATCAAAAGGAGACTAATTCTGTATAAGACATTCTCTCCAGAAAAATGTTCTACTTAATTGGCATTGGTTAAGAGCCCTAGTTACTAGCTGGTGATCCAGAATGAGGTACTTAATCTGTCTATGCCTGTTTCTTAACTAGTAAAGTGAACTTTTAAGAGCATCTCATGATAACTGAGAAAACATTTGTGAGCTGCACATTGCAGTGCTCAGCCTGCAGCAAGTACTCAAAAGATAGAAGTTACTATTACTGAGGAGTAAATGAAAATTAAATCAAATTAAAATGAGCACTGAGGAGAATGCCTGGCCAACAGTTAGCATCCAAGTTTAATGAAAAGGTATGAATTGCAAAGGAAATTTTAAAGCAAAATAGTTTTATTTCATGTGGAAAGTAACATAGCTTTTGAGTGGAAAATATCCTTAGTTGTATAACTTTGGGAAGTCACTGAAACCTACATTTCCTTTTCTTCTCCACAAAAGTAAGTACAAATAGATTAGATGACCACAATATTTTCTCCAATTGTAAAAGAGTCTGGAATTCTAGAGAACACCAAAATATAATAAATACTAAAACTTTGCAATGTGTACTATATGAAACTCTAGTTATAAATAAAAAAATAACCAGCTAGTAACGGTACAAATTTATTACAAATTACTTAAATTCACAATAGGTCTACAGCATAAACACCATAAATGTAAAAGTCCTTTAATTATTTAAAGACTAATTAAATAATAAATAGCTGTAAATTCAGAATTAAAACAAAACAAAGGTATTTTACTTTCCATACAATTCCCTCTTTGTAATTCTCCTATATGTTTACTTTGAGCTACCCATAAGAATCCCATATAGCCGCTGGATGTGGTGGCATGCCTGTAATCGCAGAACTCAGGAGGCTGAAGCAGAAGGATCACCATGAATTGAAGGCCAGCCTGTGCTACATAGGTAGGCCCGTCTCAAAAAGGAGGGGGGACTTGGGATATAGTTCAGTGGCACAATGCTTGCCTGGCAAGCACAAGGTCCTGAGTTTGATTCCCAGTGCTAAAAAAAAAAAAAGAGAATCCCACATACTGATTCTAAAGAATCCCACACTCCAAATTTGATGAATTCAGATTAGTTCAAAAATTTATAAACTTTTTTTTGGACAGAGCCAAATAGTAAATATTTTAGGCTTACTCGTTCCTGCTCTCAAGTAGCTTAAAATCAGCCAATATATCAATGAATATGATCACTTTCCAGTACACTTTCTGTATGGACAGTGAAATCTGAATTTTATATTGTTTTCAAGTGTCATGAAACATTAATCTCTTTCTAATTTTTAAATTTGCCACTTAAAATGTAAAAGCCATTTTTAGTTTGTGGATTGTACAAAAAGAGGCAGAGCTCAAGATTTAATTCTGCACCATCGTTTGCCAACCCTCGCTGTAATATTAGGGGAAAGAGAGTGGTAATGTAGCAACGCCGGAATAAGCAAGGTGCCCCTTTGGTGTTTCCATCAGCAGGTGTGTTGGCCTTCATTTCACTGTTGGCTTAATCTGCCTGTCTCTGGGCTTCCACTCCAAGCCACCCAGTCTCCATCCGTACAGCAAGGCCAGAGCTCAGCATAGCGAAGGGAAGCCTGACACCTTGTGGTTGCACTGCAAATGCCAGGCGTCCCTTGGAAGTCACCACCAAGGCAGAGCCACTGGCCAAGGGTGACTCCAGGAAGGAGAGAGGAGCGGGCAGGCTCAGGAGGCGGCCAGCCAGCCTGCAGCAGTTTGTTGTTGTTGCCGTTGCTGTGGTTGTTGATAAAATGAAGCAAGATAAAGTCCAGAGTTCACTAACTTGCCTCTTCAAAGGGAACTTCCAAAAGGCTGCCCTTGGGTGGCATTTCTATTTAAAACTATCATTTCCAGAGTCTTCCCAACAGTATGATGACAGTCCAGCTTTTCCTGTCTGCTTAGGTCTCCCGCTCGTATCCATTAATGCCCAGACACCCAGGAGGAAAGAAGGGACACAGCAGGGCCCACCACCCCACTCTTACCAGCTGCTCTCGAAGGAGAAAGAAGGTAAAAGCAGAGGGTGCAACTGCTCCTGAGAGTCAGTTTTATTCTGGGAAATGGCAGATACAAGGCTTGAAGACAGCACAGACATGCAACTGAAATGTCACAAGAGCCTTGGAGAAAATGGGATTGCTTACTGTCTGCACAGGTCTATTGGGGGTAAACAAAGAGGAGGCCGTTCTTTCCATTCTCCTGATTGTAAGAGCCCAACCCCTGAACAGAGTTGTTCCTCCACCCTACATTATTCAGGGAAGAAAATGCCATGGTTTGCTTGATTGAGAGACTCACCCTTTCGTCAATCCACAGCCATCCCTTCATGTTGACCAGAAAGAAAAGGAAGGAGACACTTGGGGGAGACTTGGCAGGGCCTGGCCCTGGGTTCTGTAGGCACAGAAGCACTTCTGCCGTGGGAAGGGCCTCCACTTTGACGGTAACAAATTCCAAGTGTCTCAGTGTAATGTTGAAGCTCCACAGCTACCCAAAGGGAACAGTGATAAGGAGAAGCAGGTATGGCCTCCACTGTCCACACTCGAGCATAAGCAAAGAGCTGGGAGGCTGCGGGTAGGTGAGCTAGCAAAGGATCTCAAGCCTTGGTCCTGGGGTCCCAAGGGATCCTCCAGATGACAACTCAGAGAAAAGCCATGGGGAGAGGGCTACGTCCACAGCCCTTACCTAGAGAACAGGATTCGGAATCCAACCTAGATCTAAGCCACTGAGGCTGCTGTGGGATACAAATGCTGAGCTTTGTAGTGTGGAGGCCATGCCCTTCTTCTTTGCCTGTGTCCTCACCACCACCCTCTTCTCCAGGAGCAGTATCTGTGTGGAGCACCAAACCCAAGCACACTTGTTCCCACAGCAGGATCCAGGGCGGTGAAGGGGTCCGGCCACCCTTCCTGCAGTCCTTGGGGCTGTACTGCCACTCAGTAACTAGCAGCACTGCACGACAGAAGACAAGAGTCTTCAGGACCAGAGACCTGGCTATCTTCTGCGGAGCTGCTGACTTTCTGGGCTGATCTCACCTCGCGGCCACCTCACTGCTGATAAGTTCCGGTGGTGCTGGGCTCTGCCCCACTAGCCATGGAACACAAAGGTCCTTGGTCCCTTAACCAGGTGGGGGCCTTTTAGGCCGTGCAGCGATTTTTAGTGGACTGCGTGATTTTGGTCTGACCTTTCCCAACTCCCGCTTATGTTTTACAAGACAAAGCTCTGGGGCCTTCTCCAGAGACCTCTTTCTTGTAACGTGTCCTGACCTCCGGGGCGACTCTGTAGAGTTCGGAAAGCTGCCCCCTCAAGAGCCTCTTCAGCATCGTAGGAGTTAACGTGGGTCCTGCCTACAGGGGAAGGAGAAAAAAGTTGGAGTTGACACTTAATGGGAGGGGGGGCCGCGGGTCTCGCTGGCTCCTGATTGGTTTTACATTTCCTCCGATTTTTTTCTTCTCTCCCGCTCCCTCTTTTCAGTTTCTCTCTTTGCCCCCAGGGGAGGGGAAACGGGAATAGTGAGAGATCAAAAATAAACCTCTTATGTCAAAGCCGGGAAGGAAGTATAAATACGAAGGGCTCAGCAGCCCACTCTGCGCTGCGCGGGCCGGGGCGGAGGCAGGAGGCGCTGCGCGGGGCGGCACGCGGGGCTGCGGCGAGGACGGGCGCACGCGGACCGGGCGCCAGCTGCTCTGCTCCGCTGCTCAGGAGGCGCGCGCCGAGGGGCCGCCTGGGGACGCCGCCTGCGCCGCTGGCCGGGGCGGCCTCGCGTCGGAGCGGTCTCGTTCCTGGAGAGAGCGGCCGCGGTGGCCAGCACCTGCCCGGGCCCCTTCCCGCCGCGCGCCCCGCAGCCCCCATGCTCCGCGCCGCCGGCGCCGCCCGGTGGCCGCCGCCGCCGCTGCTGCTGCTGCTGCTACTGCTGCTACTGCTGCTGACTCCGCAGCTCTCCCGCGGCGCCCCGACCGCGCCTGGCCCCGGGGGGGCGGCCTCGGAGCTGGTGGTGCCCACGCGGCTGTCCAGCGGCGCAGACGAGCTCGCGATCCACCTGTCCGCCTTTGGCCAAGGCTTCGAGCTGCGCCTGGCGCCCGACGCCAGCTTCCTGGGGCCCGAGCTCAAGATCGAGCGCCTGGGGGGCTCTGGCGGGGCGGCCCGGGCCGAGCGCGGGCTGCGCGGCTGCTTCTTCTCCGGCACCGTGAACCGGGAGCCCGCCTCGCTGGCGGCCGTCAGCCTGTGCCGTGGGCTGCGCGGCTCCTTCCTGGTGGCCGGCGAGGAGTTCACCGTCCAGCCGCAGGGCGCGGGCGACTCCCTGGACCAGCCGCACCTCCTGCGGCGCTGGGGCCCCGCAGCCGGCGAGGGGCTGGAGAGAGGAGACGACGAACCAGAGGAGGGCGAGGAGGAAGAGGACAGCAGTGAGGCAGGCGGCCCCCGCGAACTGCCATCACCCTCGGGGCCCACGAGCAGGACCAGGCGGTCCGTGTCTGAGGCTCGCTTCGTGGAAACGCTGGTGGTGGCCGACGCGTCCATGGCTGCCCTCTACGGCACCGACCTGCAGGTAAGAGGTCGGAGCCCTCCCGCCGCTCTCAGTTCTCACTTCCCTACCCTGGGGGGCAGCGAGATCTTCACCCTCCCAAGCTGACCCCTAACGAGATGCTTTCCTTTCTGAGAAACAGCAGGGACTTTCTTCATATGTGTCATCCTGGCTTCCTATCTCCCACCGCCCAGTCACTCCTCTCTCTGTCCCCATCCTGACTCTCCTGCAACTCCTGGCAACCGACCTGAAAGTGGGTTTGAACACGCCCTCTCCCAGGCACCTGCCTCTCCCATCAGGATGGAAACTGCACATTTCGGGAGGGCACCCGTACCCCAGCCCACTTCCTGCAGTCTCTGCTGTCGAGGATCTCAGAGGCTCCCAGAGAAATGCAGCTGGGCTGCAAAGAGGTGGCTATTTGGTTTCCTTCAGGTACAGAACTGAGGTTATCATGAGTAAAAGACATTGAGGAGAGTTGAACCTGGAAAGGGGCTGCCCAACTTCTGTGTGCCCAGCTGGTTTTGATCAAGAGGCATGGACTACCTTGCCAACCTGGCACTCAGCCCTGGCAGAACTTGGCAGTGCCAGCATCCAGCACAAGGAGGGAGGGGAACAGAATTTCTGCCTGGGGGCTCAGCCCTGGCAACTGAAGTTTCAGTGAAAAGAGGAGCGAGCAGGGAGTAGAATGAACTTGCAATTAAGGTCTCTGGAGGAGCCAGAGCTGGGCTGGGTCCACCTAGCTACCCTTGGCTCAGACTCAGCTCCCAAATGAGCTGGTACAGAAAAACTGGGTCTAGGGGATGGATGTTGTAGTCAGGCCATTGCTAACCAGATGCAGAGGGTGCTGATTCAGCAAGAAGTGTCCTGCATCATCCTAAACCCCAGTTCCTCCCTCTGAAGACCAGGCAACTGTCTTTCCAGGAGGAGTAGAGGATATGGATGCAGGAGAGGATAGTGTTTTCTCTTCCCGTAGGGGGCACAGAACCAGAGATATGGCAGCTAGAGAAGAACTGACCTGGCCAGAGTTCACAGTTCCCTGCAGTGGATCCTGGCATCCCAGCAGCTCAGTTAACACTTTTGCAGTGATGGCATTCTTGGCCAGTAACCCCATTGTAGACTCAGCCTGTACCCAACTGTTGAGAGCACCAAACATATTGGCATTGTCTGTGCAGAATAATCTAGATGAGGAGGTGTCAACCTTCTGTTTCTGGTAGGATTTTACACCCCCCCCCCAACTGCCACCCCCTTCTCTCACTGGGAAGTGCAGAAGGAGAAAGATCTGGCCAGAAACTGACTGATAGGGCTGGCAGCGCTGCTGGCCAGAGGTCCATGTGGCTGCTCTTCTGGCTACTGCAGGAGCCAGTTAGACCCCAGGGATGCTCCCTTGGACACTTTTGTGATACTGAGCTTTTGTGGTATTTCTCCCAGAGCACTGTATGTCATCCAGACCTCAGAGCTGTGAGCTTTGGGTCAACACTGATTTATTGGGTCCTCTGTCCACCTTGAGAGCTGGGAAAGGTATCACCCACTTCTTCTGATTCTTTTCCCCAAGCAAGAGGATGGTCGGGGGTAGGGAGAGGGAGGCTAGGGCTTCACCTGTCTCACTGGTGACTACTATACCTGCTCCAGGGGCTCCATCTGAAAGAAGCTCAGATGCATTCGTTGCAGACCCACAGCTGAGATGCTGTCCCACCGGGCAGACCAGTTTTGGAAATTTGCCTGAGAACAAAAACATAGGATAGTCTTCACAGCAAAGCAACAGGAACAAAAGTCAGCTTTTTAGTCTCCTGAGCCAAAATCCCCCCCTCATAGTCCTGCTTACAGTCTCACTCTCTTGGCACATCACCAAAACCCTGGAGATGCTGAGTATTTCCCTCAAGGACATACTTGGCATCTCCAGACATCACAGTTGTGCAGTCAGCCATGCTTTGATCACAGGGGGCTCAGCTGGGTTCTGCACCAGGTTTTGTTCACTTCCACTTGAAATCTAAGCTGCTGACCCAGATAAATGAGTTTGCCATGTCAGAGCCAAGTGGGCACTGCCATCCTCATGGGAACCCTAGCTACAGGACATGACCCATGCTTGCCCCATCCTGTCTCTCTCTACACACTCAGGTTTCAAGGCCATTGACAGCTACACATAGGGACCTCCTCACCCAGCCAGCCACCTTGGATCAGGAGAGGGCAGCAGAACAGGTGTGAGGAATCTGTGAAAGCTCCCTTCCTTCCCCTGGGAAGTCCACTTCTAGGGCTTATACAAAAAGAAATCTTTATTCAGCTGGACCACACTCCCCCCTCCACCTTGGTCTCATTATGCCTCATTCCACCCACAATCCTGCTCCCACATGTTGGGATGGGGTGGAGGTGAGGAACAGCTGTCTCTGTGGCTGCCCATTGGCTCCTCTGACCAGCTATTGAGATTCTCGGCTTAATCCCTTGGGTTTCCTAAAACAGGTCCATGAGCTCAGTATAGAAAAGAGTGAAAATCAAGTACTAGCACCCTCAATCTGGCCTTCTTCAACCCACTTCTCCCAGATGGAGCCATCTCTTTACACCCAATCCTCTAAGAAGTCTTGGGGAGACTTCACTCACACAACTGTAAGGTACTTTGGGGTGTCTTAGAGTAATCGGGGCTGGAGGTGTAATGATGATCAAAAGAGCTTGTACACCCTCTAAGAAGTAGCAAGACACCTGGACCAGGTAATTGATTCTATTCTAAGTGCCTATGCAGCTGCTTTGGGATGAGCCTGTCTTCCAGAAAGTTTGGCCACTGAGTATGTTCACTTCACAGCATGCTTTTACAAACATGACCTCAGGGGCAATATCTGAGAGGGGCAGAGGAGGAATGTACAGTTCATGTGACTTACCCAAAGTCACACTGGTAAGTGACAGACTAGGTGTGCAACCCAAGTCTCCCAAACGTGACCCCAGTAGTCTATGCCATTGTACCACACTGCTTCTTTCAGAAGGTCCATGACGCTCTTTACCCTCTGACACTTGTTGATGTTGTGGGATGGGTCCTGAAATCCAGTGATCCAAGATACCCAGGGTGAGCCTTATTCCTGAGAGGCCACCACTACAAAGTTATAAGAAAAAGATAGCTATGCTCGAGACTGATTTTAGTTGCCACTGATAAGTGACAATGAAATCTTCCAGACCACTGTACAATCGAGCTCATCCTTTGACAAAAGGGGGCCCTGCTTCCCGCCTTCTTATCTGGGTTCAGAATTAAGGAACTCATACAAAAGGAGCTTTCTGAAAGGAGGGACCACCTTACAAGAGTCCACTGACTGTCTACATCTGGCTACTGCTGCTTGTCCCCTGAAAGAACTTGGAGGAGGACAGAGGGAATGCTTAGTGCACCAGGCTCTGTCTGGGACACTTCAGGCTCATGTCTCAGAAGTAATCAGAGCTTTGGAATTTTCTGCTTAGGAGAGACAGCTAAGCATGGTGCTCATCTTTCGTAGGCAGCCCCAAGCATTCCAAGTAGTCAGGCCTTAGGGGCTGATTTCAGAAAAAAGTTCACAGCCATTTCACCTGCCCCTCACCTCTGTACTCTGGAGCAAATATCTCCCACAAGCCCGCATACTGAAGGGATCCGATAGCCCCATTTGGCCAGCACAGATGTAGTTCATGCCTGTGGTGGCGTGACCAACAAACAGTACTGTCTTTGAACGTCAAGAGTATCCTTGTTTAGATGCTAACAGAAACACACAGGTCTCACCCGCTTCATAGCTGTCCCAGGCTTTAAGGGGGAAAGACGAGTGTTGCATGAATTACGTTCTTTCCACTGCCAAAAGATGGGTCTTTTCCATTCCTTTTGCCTGCCACAGTCAAAATGATGAAAGAGAGAGAATGTCCCAGAGAAAATATCTTAATAGCCAAAAGTGAGGTTGCATTGTCAGTGACAGAAGCAGCCTCATTTCCTTACATGCTTTGAATTTGTCTTGGCTGTCAGCCTTCCTTGTAGCACTGAAGATGGGTGGTGGTGTGGAGACCAGGAGCACAGACTGAGGTGGAAAGTAGGAATAACTGTGTGTCCTCGAGATGTTATCTACTTCTCTGTACCTTTTTCTTCACCAACAACGTAGAAGCAGTTATCCCCAAGTCTGCCAGTGTCTTGAGGATGCAACAAAACATGGAAAGCACTGATTTGTGCCCAGTACATACATCTGTGGCTCAACTAGTCAAAACCATTGCTAGAGTTGCTGGAAAGCATTCATCAGAGCAGGGATGATGGGATGGCCACATGCCTTGGAGTGCAAGCCACCACATTTCAGCTTTGCTGGCCCACAAGGCAGAGCCGTTCTTATTCAACTTACCCCAGCTCCCAGTATTTCAGCTGACTCATAGTTCTACATGGAGTGTGCTCTGGAGAAGTGACATCACCATTTGCTGCTTGGAGAACAAGGCAAGATGAAAGACATTCGTGCAAATCTCTCTCTTCCCTCCTCTTGCTCCTTTCCTCTTCCTTTGCACCACCACGATCTCTCCCCAGCACTGTCTCGTGCCTTAGAGAAATGCCAAGAAGGTAGAGCAATGACACCGGGTAAGTTTTCACGTTGCCACTCTTCTCCCAGCCTCCCCAGGCAGGCCACAGAGGGAAACTTAGGGCCTGAGTGTGACAACCGGATGAACAAAGAGCAGAAAGTGAAACTCCGGCCAGAAGGAGAGGAGCCATAGAAATGCATTTGGCATTTCAGCCTCCCTCACACCCCCACCAAGCTTCACTTTGGCTGCCACTAGAGCTCTGGGTGAGGGATCTCCTTGTTCAGATCTAAGAGAGGGCTATGCCCCAGCCAGCAGTCAGAGCCTTTCTCTCTATTCCAGGGAACCAGCAGAGGAGGAGATGCCTCCCAAAACATCTTTATCTAAAAAGAGTTAAGGGCATGAGATTCCCATTCATTCAAGAACAGGGATTTTTAACTATCCCTGGCTAGGCAGATCATGGGCTTTTCCCGACCTGATGTGGTATTTGGAGGTTGCCTCTTATGCTGGGGCCACTAGTTCATGGAGGACAGGACCTCCCATTCACATTCTTGAGCCCACAGCCTACACTTATGTGGTGAGTGGGGAGGTATAAATAGATGCCAGGTGGTGGAGCAAGCCATCTGACCTTTTCCTTGACTGGCTATCAGGCCTACTCCCCATACAACTATAAGCCAGGCTTGTTCTTGAGGCCCAGGGATGAGTGGAGAGTGAGCTGACATACCCAGCCCAGGCACAATGGTCCTTCCCCCAGAGAACTCTGGGCACTGCAAAACAAGTCTCTTGCTCTTGTTTTCAAGGAGTGGGGAGATGGTGGGGAAGGCAGCACTTCTTGGTGGGAAAAGAAAAAAGGTCAGCAGGATCAAAGTTGGGGCCGCTAAAACAAATACTGAACCATAGGATCCTTGCAGCCCCCTCACAGTGCAAGTTATCTTCTAAACCCAGGAAGATCTTCAGATGTCTTCAAGTCCAACTCATAGCCTTGAAGGAAAACAGCCCAGCCTGAGCTGCACAGTATCTGGAAAAGGCAATCACACTAGTTTCCTAAACTGTAGAGAAAGAGGCTTGTTGGAAGCCTTAGTGCTGGGAAACTTCTTTTATCTCACCCTGGCCTTCACATAGTGATTTGCATCATTCCCTTTTGGTAGCCACTGGGGATGTGACTGTGGCACCATCCTTTGTGGAGGGAGCCTTGGTCTGATCTGGTCAGCTTGGGCAAATGGGCCATCTAAACCTCAAGTCTTTGGTTCCCTGTGCTGAGCTGCATTGGCCACCACTTAGCAGTGGACGTCTTTTGACTTTAAAATGTCTTTGAAAGACTTGATCTTCCCCAATTTTCAGACTGTGGAATCGGGACTCTACAGGAAGAAATCTTGTGAGGACAGTTACAGGCTGCCTCAAAAGAACTTTCAGGAGATGGTCCCTGTCTACCAAAGCCTATGCCTGCCTAGAGCAGCCAGAAGACTTTCTGGCCCCTGGAAGCAAAGACCTGGCCAGGACTTAGCTGCGGCAAGCAACCATTCCTCAGCCCTCACCCCAGTTGCATAATGATGTGACTGCTTTTTTTCTCTTAGGAATCCAAATCCAACAGCAAATGCCAAGTTTCAGCTCTGCTGATAAGATGTTTATATCAGCCTAAACATAACTGGAGTGCTTGACATGCTAAGTAACCTTCGCTTAGTAACCTGCCAGTCCCTGTTCGTAAGACTAACAAAATACCTGGCTTGTTGCCTTCGAGGTGAACAGACAGGTCCCATTCACAAAAAATGAGATTTGTCTGGAACACCCACACATGGGCTTTCCAGATGGAATGTCCTTCTCTGGCCTTCCCCCTCCTTTCCTCTCCTTCCACTCCCACCTTCCAGGCCATGAGAGAACAGAGAGGCTGATAGGAGGTGGTTATCCAGGGAGCAGAGAGGCAGAGCAAGTAGCAGCAACTTAGCTGACCACACTGTGGGCTTGAGGCATGCCCGCCTCTGTCCTGTTATCCCTACATATGTAAAATAGTCCAAGACAGCCACTTCAAGAGATCCCCAGGAAGGAGAGTGAGCTTGTATCTGGCCTCCTCTCAAAGCCTTGGTATCCAGCAGCCCAGAGATAGGACAGAGGCCAAGCAATGACATAGGCTCCTTCTGCCAGCCCCAGTGGAAGCAGGTGGGATCTCACAAGCACATGGCTCCCATTAAGCCCTCTGGATTCTCTCAAGCCCCAGGAACAAACCCTCTGGGGCTGTCCAGGAAGAACCCAGCAAGCCAAGCCTTGGGAAATTTAATGAGAAAAGTGTACATGTCGGAGACAGACACACCTGGGCTGACATGCTGGCTTTGAGAGCAGTACGACCTTCAATAAGTTACTGAACTTGTATAACCCTCCACTGCCTGGTTCTCAAAATGGAATCACAGTGCCTGCTTAGTGGCGTTATGGTGAGAATTTTATGAGTTGATGGGTGCTGAGCATGACCGGTGCTGGCAAAGATTAGCTACTGCTGGGAGTGATTATTAGAGAAAACTTTTCAGAGGAAACAATTTCCATCCTGAAGAGAAGACATTTCCCCAACAGATATCAGGAAAATATCTAGCTAGGCTCTGAAAGGAAAACTCTAAATTAATCACTCTGGTTATTGTTTCTGTGCTGAGGCTAAGCATAGGTACAGGCGGTCCACAGAGAGGCAGCAGAATAAGCCATGCAGCCAGGAAAAATGTTCTATCAGTGGCTCCAGTACAGAAGCTACCAGCCATCTACAGCTATTGGTGTACTTGAAATGTGGCCAGTGTGACTAATTTTATTAAATTTTAATTAACAGGGATTTGATAGCTACATGTGGCTGGTCTGTATGTTCATACACAAGCCTTGGAGCAGGCAGGTCTGGGTTCTCATGCTGGCTGTACATGCATTAGTTTTGTGATCTTAGGCTCATAACTGACTTTATTTCTTCTATGTAAAGTCAAAGAAAATAACACTGAGGCCTCAAGCATTTTGTGAGTCCTCAGAGAAATGTTATAAATTATAAATCCAGTGGTCAATCCAGACCTGGCATGAGCAAGGTAAATGCCCTGCAACAAGAGGCCATGATGATGAGCAGCCCAGAGCTCTAAGATTGAACACTTCCTCTCCCCCTCCCCATGCCCCTTCCTGACAGAACCACATCCTGACCTTGATGTCCGTGGCAGCCCGCATCTACAAGCACCCCAGCATCCAGAATGCCATCAACCTTGTCGTGGTGAAAGTGCTTATAGTGGAAGATGAAAGATGGGGGCCAGAGGTGTCAGACAATGGCGGGCTCACACTGCGCAACTTCTGCAGCTGGCAGCGGGCCTTCAACAAGCCCAGCGACCGCCACCCAGAGCACTATGACACAGCCATCCTGCTCACAAGACAGGTGTGTGGGCTCGCTCTGGAAGACAGAGAAGAGGGAGAACAGAGACAGACCAAAGGGTGGGGGGGCAGAGGCCAAGCCAGATGTGAGATCTGTCTGCCTACTGGCCTCAGTGGATGCCAGAAGCCTCCTGCTTAAAATGACGAGGAGGTCATGAGGACAAGTGGGAGGTATTTGCAAGGGAAGGAGAAGAATCTTGTGAGGGCAGTTTTCCAAAAGTTTGTGACCAGCTGTCTGCTGAGGTCATAACAAGAGGAAGCAGACTGCAACTGCCTGAGGAGAGATCTAGGGTTGGAAGTGGGACAAGGGCTTTGTCTAGAGTGGTTGCTAAACTTATAGGCAGGTAGCTGGGAATGCCTCAAGATCTCCGGACAGCAGGAGGACTGCCCATCTGCCTGGCGTGATTTAAAGGGGCAGCTTCCTGAAGAGAAGGAGATGAGGAGGGGTAGTGTGTGCCAGCCCTGTCCATGCTTCAGTCCTCACCACAGTTCCACAGGGCAGTATGGTGTTAGCCTCCTTTTAAAGCCAAGGAAACTGAGGCAAAGAGTGGACACACACTGGCAGCACCCTTAGTCTAGCCCAAGCAGGCTTGCTATGGGGTCATTCTCAGAACCACTGTGCTGTTCTGACTCCCCAAACAAGCCTTTGAAGTCCCAGCCAGCCTTCAGACACTGCCAGCTCAGAACAAGGAACAGGCTCCCTTACATGAGCTGCCTATGGGAGGACAGAAGGACATTTTTCTGTTCTCTGCCACGCAGAAATCCCTCTTGACAGCTGCGTGCGCATGCACACACACACATGCATGCACGCATATTGTTTAACAATGGTAAATTTCGTAAGTCACTCTTCAAGTGAGGAAGACAAAGGGTGATGATGCTGACTACAATGAAGACCAAACAATGCAGGATTGCTGGCTGAGATACCCAGATATCAAGCCCTATACTTGCTGCCCACTCTTTAAAAAAGCTCAGTAAATGCAAGCAATACTCAGGCTAGTGAGTGGCGCAATGCTGTGTGTCCTCTAGTCTGGAAGGCTACTCACACACGCTCACTGATGAGCTCTCTCTGCCACACAGGACTTCTGTGGGAATGACGGGCACTGCAACACCCTAGGTATGGCAGACATTGGCACGATCTGTGACCCCAGCATGAGCTGCTCCGTGATCAAAGACGAGGGCCTGCAGGCAGCCTACACCATGGCCCATGAGCTAGGTAAGACTGGCTGTGCCAAGGCCTGCTTTATGACACCAGAGGGAACTGACACTTCCAGGTCCAAAGTTGCTCAGATCCCGAGAAAGGAGCAGCTCTCACACTTAACCACTCTCTGCTCCTAATTTTGACACAATGATTATACAACAAATAGGTACAGTGCTTGACATTGTTAACTCCATGCAGTAGTGTCCTGGGCCACCATCAGAGGTTGCCTGGAGGTGCCCAAACATGAAACAGATGCTGAGGGAGGGCCATAATACTGTACACAAGCTGAGCGGTAAGGTTTGGAGGCTGCCACATTAGATAGTGAGTAGTAGAGATGAGTGTGAATTTGGACAGGCAGAGGCAGAAAATAAAAGGGTCCCAACCCTACTCAGTCATCTGAAAAAGTTGCCTGGAAGAAAAAAGCCCAGGTTGAGGCCTGAAACAAACATCTGTAGGGTGAGGAGCTGGTACGTGGTAGCACTACCAAGGTCATCGCCGCTGCTGGCCACGTGGGGAGTGGGCTGAGGCGGCCAGAGGGTGCAGGAGTAGACTAGTCTCTTTGACTCCCCAGGGCACGTTCTCAGCATGCCCCATGATGACTCCAAGCCCTGCGTTCGGCAGTTTGGGCCCATGGAAAAGCACCACATGATGGCGCCACTCTTTATCCACTTGAACAAGACGCTGCCCTGGTCTCCCTGCAGTGCCATGTACCTCACTGAGCTCCTGGACGATGGCCATGGTAGGCCCCACTTGGCTTCCTGTCTGATCCCCCAACCAGTAGGCCCCTTGACAGCTGTCCTACAAGCACCCAGGCCCTCAGACTCCCTGCAGCTGTGCTTTCTCCTGAGGCTCTTAGGGAGAGACTTCAGAAAAGTATCCTTCTGGAAAGGCATCCTAAGCATCTCCCTAGGGTGTTCATCTGTGCCCCATCCCCCTGGAGCCAGAGCTCTGGGCTAATTTAGATTTCATCATCAAAGCAGGTGGAATTAGTCTGAGAAGCTTGTTGGGAAGAGGTGAGTTTGCACAAAGCTTGCGGGAATGGAAGAACGTGTGTTGTAAAGAGGAGAAGAGGGTATTCTAGGCTGGGGTGATCGATCTTATGATAGCTCTGAAACAGCAAAGAAAACAACAGCAGTAGCCATAGCAGCAGCAAAGAAACAGTAATCAGTCACGCGAGAGCAAGCACCAAGGGCCTGGGTGCTTGGTAGGATGGTGACTTGGTTAAAGCAGCAAAGCTACATAGTCAAGATTCTTCTCGTTGAAGGAGGCAGGGAAATGGGTACTGTGAAAATAGTAGATTGTCCAAGCATTAGTACTGCTGTATGCTATTTGGGTTTTCTTTGCCAGCCATAGTTTCTCAGAGCACATTTACATCTTCCATTATATTGTGATGTGGGTTAGCAGTACAATTAGTTGACATTCACTAGGCACACCCTGCCAGAGGAAATGCATCCTGAGATGCTCTGGATAGCAAAAGAAAGTCAGTCCCAAAAAATCCTTTTCTACTGTTCATCCAAATGAGCTAGGCTCTGGGTAGATGATCAAGTGCTGGCATATTCAGACTGAGTCAAGGAAACCATGACACCTAGACCTTAAACCACCTCTTCTGAAACTTGAGCC
This sequence comes from Dinomys branickii, assembly GCA_004027595.1. Taxonomy (NCBI): domain Eukaryota; kingdom Metazoa; phylum Chordata; class Mammalia; order Rodentia; family Dinomyidae; genus Dinomys; species Dinomys branickii. The sequence goes on from PVLD010006277.1 coordinate 66,877, forward strand.
TAATGGAGGGAAGCATAGAGAGCTGAGAGGGAGGTCCTCGCCTTGTTCTCACTCCTCTGCTTCCTCTACTCTCAGGGGACTGTCTCCTGGATGCCCCTACCTCGGCCCTGCCCTTCCCCACGGACCTCCCAGGCCGCAGGGCCCTCTATGACCTGGACCAACAGTGCAAGCAGATCTTTGGGCTAGGTTACCGCCACTGCCCCAACACCTCTGAGCAGGACACCTGTGCTCAGCTCTGGTGCCAAATGGATGGTGACGAGGGTGTCTGCCACACAAGGAATGGCAGCCTGCACTGGGCTGATGGCACTCCCTGTGGACCGGGGCACTTGTGCTTGGATGGCAGCTGTCTGCCAGAAGAGGAAGTGGAGAGGTCCAAGGTAAGGAGAAGTGGGGGAGGGAAAAAGGAGCAGAGAGGACGGTGAGGGGTGTTTTCAATGGGGAACCACATCTGAAAGTCAGGAACTAAGAGATCATCTTTGAACAAACCAAAGCATATCTATCCACACGGGCAAGGAGCCCTCACAGGCTGTATTCATAGTCAGGAGTCTCAACAGTCCTCCCTGGTGCTGAATGGAGTCCTCGTGCAGGTTGGTGTAGGTGTGAAGACCAGAAGGCAGAAACTCAGTACACAGGATACTTTTGGAATTCTCATTATAACCAGAACAGTGTGGAGCCAAAACATTTCATCAAGGGTTGAGCATAAAGCATTCATAGCCTCCCCACATTTGAGTTGAATTCCTATTTAGAGGTGAAGGGAATGAGAGAAACTGTGGGAATCCCACACTCCAAAAAGAGAAGGGGAGAAGAACTAGGGCCCAGCTCTGACCAGGCAGAGAAAACTTGGCCCTGTATAAAGGAAATTTGTAGGGAAAACCAAGGCAATGCCAGAGAAAATGTTTAAGTGATTCACTCCTTTGCCCTGCTCTTAATACATCCAAACTGTGAGGGTGATCACATTTCTCTTACTTCGAGTCATGGAGCCATCACCATGAAACAGCATCTGCTGGGTTTCACAGCCTGATCCCCTGCCCAGCACTGAAGAGTGGGGTGGCCCAGGGACGCTCCAAGGGGCTTGTCTTTGCTGCTGATTCTCGGGAGACCCCTTGGGCTGGTGAAGCCACACACTCCTCCTAAGCCTAGGATAAGTTCGTGGGTGAGTACCAGGCCCCAGCCTGGGCTCCTCGCGCATTCTCTTCTCTGCTCCTGAGGGAAGAGGGGAAGGGCCCATCTACCCACTTCAGTAAGAACCAAGCTAGATGCAGGCAGACTGATATGAAATGCTCATGGAATTATGTTTATTATCTATTTTTAAGGAGAAAAAGCAGAGCCTAAAATTATATATATAGTGAGAGAGAGAAAATCATTTCTTCGTAAATGAAAGCATACATTTTTATGATCATATATTGAGAACAAATGTATGGGTAGTGATTTTTTTAAGTATTGCTTTTCTTTTATAGTCTTTGTATTTTCATGTTTTATATAAGCATTACTTTCATAATTTTTTAAAATTAATTATTTATTTTTAGCCCATATTAACAATACATAATAATTATATTCATTTGAGGGAATTGGTACATGCATATAATATACCTTGATCATTTTCAATTCTTTAAACTAATTTTAATTTCAAACCCTCTTTAGACCCACCATGAGCAAAGCTTTAGTCTCACAAGCTAGTTATAAACTTGGAAATGATTCTGTTTATTTCCTGGGCATTATCTTAGCAATGGAACCAGTAGCTAATAGACCACTGGCAACATCTCTCAGTAAATGTGCCCTTAGAACAGGGTCTCTAACCTCAACATTGGTGACATTTGAGACTTGATAAGGCTTTACTATGAGACCCATGGTCTGCTGAATATTCAGTAGCATTCTTGGTCTTACCCCATACCCTCCCTCGCTGGAACAACCTTGGCATCTTCAGATGTTGCCCTTCGGGACAGATTGCACCTCAGTGGAGAGCCACCACATTCAAGCCAATCTTATTCCCATGGAAGACTTGTTCCTACTGACCACCCAAGGGCAAGGTACTGCTTTAGACTCCAGCAGGAAGGGAGCCTATGCAGTCTTTGTTCAAAAAGCTGCAGGCCATGCACACTAAACACTGGTTGCAGCAGTATACAGCATGCCATGCAGCCAGATGAAAATACTCAGATGAGGAAGTCAGGTCTGTGGGTTGCACACACAACTGAAGCCCCTTCTCTTGTGCTCCTGACTCCGTGGTGCTGTGTTGCAGGCAGTGGTGGATGGAGGCTGGACCCAGTGGGGACCCTGGGGAGAATGTTCCCGGACCTGCGGAGGAGGAATACAGTTTTCATACCGTGAATGCAAAGATCCCCAGCCTCAGAATGGAGGAAAGTACTGCCTGGGTCAGAGAGCCAAGTACCAGTCATGCAACACTGAGGAGTGCCCCCCTGATGGTAATCGCTACTTAAGGCCACACCTGCCATAGCAGCTGCTGTTTTGTTGCAACAAATCCCCAGAGAAGAAGGGTGGGTCTCAGTATGCAGAGTTGAGTTTGTGATCCAGATGGTAGTGGGTTTTGCAAGGCACCAAGCTTTGGTGAACTCACAGGGACCCACAGCAGCTCCATTGCATTGGAAGAGGTGGTGAGGTCAGGAAAGACATTGCCCTTCTTCTGAGACATGGGTATAAAGTGTGTCACTCGCAACCAAACCTACAGAGGAGGCTTTTGAGAGGGACTAGTGTCTAGGATAATAATTTGAACCCTTGTCTATGTGCAGAATGGGACTGTTTTCCAAAGCAAGTGGCAGAGCCAAACCTCCAAGGTCTCTCCAGCCAACACTCAGCCCAGATAGGAGGGAGGGTTTCTGAATCTGATTCCTGTGCACATTCCTTCTGAGAAGCATTGCCCATCTTCCCTTGGGGCCATGGCAACTGCCTTGCAGAACCTTCCCAGGAAGCAACACTACCTCAACCTTCCCCTGGCATATTCCTATCCCCTCGCATGTGCTGGAAAGCACACATATTAACTTAGAGGCAGTAAAGGGCAGCAGCAAACTTGTAAAAGGGAATCATTAGAACTTTTTTCCCCACTGTCCCATCCAGCTCCCCTTTGGGCAGCTCCAGGAAGTATTGGCAGGCATGAAAAGACAAGCGAAGCTTTAGGAGAGATCCATGCAAGTGCCAAGACACCCTGGCATTGGGTTTATGTCTAATAGGGGAATCTGTAGGCTCTGCAGTTTTGCAAGACAAGAAAGACCAGCAATGGCATGAGACTCTAGAAACTGCTCTGGAATTAGAAGGGTTTGCCTGGCATACAGGCTAGGATGTTTCAGGGAAAGGAAAAAGGAGATGGTTACAAGGTACAAGGTAGGCATAGATGATAGGCAAAATCATGATTTCAGATGCAACATCAGCCATTTCAGTCAAGTATTTTTAGTATCTCTTGAGTGTCTAGAACTACAATCAATGTTACAAATGATATTTTTAAATGCACAAAGCATAGTCTCTGTCCTTACGGAGCTTGTAGTCTGACTCAAGACCTAAACCCCTTCACAAAACAATAGATGCTTAATCTATGAGGCATAGACACTAGGTTTGTGAAAAGTTTAGAGAAAGGGGAAGCTCGTGCAAAGCAAAAGCTCCATGAAGTCTGCACCAAGGAGGGGAAGGAGGACTGAGGTGGTGGCGAGGCAGGTGGGGACATGCCAAGATGAGAAAAAACTGTGAAGGGCACAATCTTTTGCTGAGGTAGAACCAAGTAGAATGTACCAGAGCCAGGCCACAGAGGCCCTCGAAGGCTGAAACAGCATCTGGAGATTCTCTGTGGTGGCTGTCCCATCAGGTCACCAGCAAGCTTCTCCAAACACAGCTCAGACCCTCTCAGCCATACTAACTCAGAATCTCAGGGGTGGGGCACTGCCTTTGTGGCTGAAGTCTCCACAGACCATCCATACACACAACTGGGTTAGAAGACCATGACAGGACAAACAGTTCTAAGTCCAGGATTATGCAAGGAAACACTGCATTTCCAATAGTGTGGCCTGGAGGAAGGTTGCAGCAGGAGGGAAGGGGGTCGATGCATGCAGGAGGCTGTGTGCTGTGTCCCGTGGGAAGCCACAAGGCCTGACCTTGGGATGGCAAGAGTGGCCTGCAGGCATTTAAATGGCAGATTGTCTTAGATACGGTGGAGGACTTTATGATATGCTGGACATGGTGAACAGAGTCTCAAATATTCAGGAGACACCAGGATGCCAGACTTAGACTGGACTATGGTAGCGTCACCAAATTAAACCAGTTAGCAGAAGTGCCACATGGTGCTTGGCATTGCTGAGTTGGAGGTAATGGGTGTACAAGCCAAGAAAGTGGGGGAGAGGGGCAAGATGAGAGCTAGAAAGTACAGGCCGAGAAGCCTTTAGCCACATGTCTGTTGTCAGCAAGGAAATCAAGATGGACAGTGATCAGCAGAGTCATGACGATATAGGTCCAAGCATCATTCTGTGCCTGCCATGCTGCATGATTTCTATTCCCTGTATGATTTCTATTCTACTGTATGTACTCATCTGTGAAGTAGAATAAATGTCTTTCCCAAATGGAAAGGGTATTTATCCCAGAAAGCCCCATATGGGCTGGCTGGCTCCCTTCCTCGCCCCTGAGTAAAAGTCACAAGCCCAAGCTTGATCTGCTGGACAAGTTGTTTAAATGTGCTGAGCTTCCCTTTCTCTAAAGAATGTCCAGAGTCCTGTCCATGTCAGGGTCAGTGCAAGGGTTTCAGGAGATGGGACGTGTGGAACACTCAGCACAGGGCTGGATGTCGGAAGGACAGCAGCCAGGGCAGCCGTTGTTTTATTAGAGAGCAGGCCACATGCATGAGGCTGTGTCAGCTCTGAGTCAATGGGCAGGACAGCTACGCCGAGCAGCCTGGGCCTTTGCCAGCAAACAGCTCCTCCAGGCCTGTTATGGGAAGGGCAGCTCACCCCAAGCCCGAGAGCCCTGGTCTGGCTGCACATGGATTTGGGAGAAAGGGTACAAGGGAACAGCCTTGGCCTTGGCCTTGGCATCCATGCAAATCAGGTTGTGTCCAGGAACACTAGGTCCAGATGACATTAGGCCTGTGTCCTTAGGCTGAGTCCAAAGCCTGGAGGAACAGGGGCCTTAAATCTGAGTGCTTCTCCTGGGGCCTCCCAGCTTCAGCAAGTGTGTTCCCTCCATGCTGTTTCTTACTCTTTCTAGGGAAAAGCTTCAGGGAGCAGCAGTGTGAGAAATATAATGCCTACAATTACACTGGCCTAGATGGGAATTTACTGCAGTGGGTCCCCAAATACTCAGGAGTGTCCCCTCGGGACCGCTGCAAGTTGTTCTGCCGAGCCCGGGGAAGGAGGGAGTTCAAAGTGTTTGAAGCCAAGGTAAGAACCTTCTGGGAGTCGGATCAGAGATGGGGAGAAAGGTGGCCTGTTTCCACCACACCTGCAGCTGCTTCTGTGCTCCACACCCTCTCTCTTACCTTTCCTGTCCCAGGTGATCGACGGCACCCTGTGTGGACCCGAGACTCTGGCCATCTGTGTCCGGGGCCAGTGCGTCAAGGCTGGCTGTGATCACGTGGTGGATTCACCAAAGAAGCTAGACAGATGTGGGGTGTGTGGGGGCACAGGCAACTCGTGCAGGAAGATCTCTGGTTTCTTCATGCCTACCAGGTGAGGATACTCAGTCCCAAGCACCTGTGCAAAAGGGCATAGAAGGCTTCGGATTTCAATGGGCTCAAGTTTGATCTGTTGGACAAGTTGTTTAAATGTGCTGAGCTTCCCTTTCTCTGCAGAATGTCCAGAGTCCTGTCCATCTCAGAGTCAGTGCAAGGGTTTCAGGAGATGGGACGTGTGGAGCACTCAGCACAGGGCTGGATGTAGGAAGGACAGCAGCCAGGGCAGCCGTTGTTTTATTAGAAAGCAGGCCACATGCATGGGGCTGTGTCAGCTCTGAGTCAATGGGCAGGACAGCTATGCTGAGCAGCCTGGACCTTTGCCAGCAAACAGCTCCTCCAGGCCTGTTATGGGAAGGGCAGCTCGCCCCAAGCCCGAGAGCCCTGGTCTGGCTGCATATGAATGTTGGGAGAAGGGGTACAAGGGAGAAGCCTTGGCAGCTTGTGGAACTGAGAATGCTTTTCTCACATCCTACTGCTTGCATTTATGTAGCACCTCATGTTTTCAAAGGTGCTTTCCCTTCCATGGTTTCATTTGATTTCTAAAAAAATGTAGGAGGTGGACAAGGTCAGTACAATTACACCATGTTACAGAGGAAAAAACTAAGGCATAAAAAGATTGTAACTCTTCTAAAAACACCCCAGTAGTTTACTGCCAGAAGGAGAACCTAGATTTCTTAAGTCCTGGATGATTGTTTCTTGTTTTGTTTTGTTTCTACCATCACACAAACTTCCTGGAGAATACGGCAAGATCAGCTCTTTTGTAAAAGCCACACTCTTCCAACCCAGCGCCTGGTATATATACGCCTTTTCTGGCAGGTACATGAGTCCACACTAACCAAACACTCATGGTGACAGGCTCAGTGGAATGAAACTTCTGTACTAGTTGGGTTCTGGAGCAGATGAGGTCATCAGATTTTTCCACATAGGTTTGAGCCCCAGGTGTGGAGGGAGGCAAGTGTAATCATACAACACTGCAAAGAAGTCAGGGTATTTGGATCTCATCTGAGGTGCTAGGTCTGGCTGCACCAATGCAGCTTTTCAAACCTCCTACGTTTTCCTTTCTATGACTGTTATCAGGATCCACTCATCTCAACTCCTCAACTCAAACATTTGTAGGAGACTTGCCAAAGAAGCAAAAACCCTTGGAAATCCCAGTGTACAAGATTCTCCTGTCTGCCTCAGCAGCTGGTTTATTTAGACTATAGGGCAGTTGCTTCACTGTTTGTTAGCTGTTTTCATTTGCCTATCCCAAGCACACTTCAGTCTCCAGTGCACCCTCAGGACCCAAGCCAAGTAGCCACTACCCTAACATCCTGTCTTTCTGTCCCCGTCATAGATTTGGCTACAATGACATTATCACCATCCCAGCTGGCGCCACGAACATTGATGTGAAACAACGGAGCCACCCAGGGATTCAGAACGATGGCAACTACCTGGCTCTGAAGACTGCTGACGGGCGGTATCTGCTCAATGGCAACCTGGCCATCTCTGCCACAGAGCAGGATATCCTAGTGAATGGGACCATCCTAAAGTACAGTGGCTCTATGGCCTCCCTAGAGCGACTGCAGAGCTTCCGGCCCCTATCAGAGCCTCTGACTGTGCAGCTCTTGACTGTCCCTAGTGAGCTCCCTTCCCCCAGGGTCAAATATACCTTCTTTGTTCCAAATGACATAGACTTTGGCATACAGAACAGCAAAGAGAGAACAACCCCCAACATCATCCAGCCACTGCTCCTTACCCAGTGAGTGCTGCAACTGGTCTGAGTGCTCCAGCACCAACACAGCTGGCTGGCAGCAGCAAACAGTGGAAAGCAGAGACCACACGGGCCAGGCCGCTGTTACCTGCAGCAGGGCTCTGCAGCCAGGGCATCCTGGGGAAGCCAGCAGTGTCCCCGATGATCCCATGCCAGGGGAGGGTCTTGTGCTCATGGACTTGAGGTAATGGGGTATAGACAGGGTCCCCTTTTTGGTGACCCATATATCAAGGTAGCATGACCTGCCCAGGCCTCCTACCACAGGTCCTTGGGTGCTGCCTGATTCATAAGGGGAGGAAAAGAGAGGATGGGACAGCAGGTTGAAAATCAACTGCCTAGTGGACTGGAACTTGCTCGGGTTCAAGTAGAAGGTGTATGTTAAAAAGGTAAAATGCACTTATTAACCCAAAGGGGAGACTCAGAGCCAGGCTGTTTCAAAGGACTCACAAGGCTAAATGAAAACAAAATGGTTTTTTCTATTTGGTTTCCCTGATAAATAATCTACCTCAGAGGGGAAAAAAGTAGTTCAAGAAAGATATGGGGCAGGGAGTGAATGGTGAGTGTCAGAGCAAGCCCCTCAGCTGTGCCCCAGGGGTCTTTGGGAATGGCCACAACTGATTTCAGTGTTAAAATCCGACACCTAAACTGCATCCATCACAAGGTTGTGGGGAGCCACATGTTCTCAGGCTGCCACCTGCTGGGGTGGACCCATTTCAAGTATTTATGTAAATGTGTCTCTGAACTAAAGTGTGATCTTGTGCCAATGAAGTGGTCTGGTCCGGTTCATTGTTTCTTTGGAAAGGACAGGGGACCTAGTACCCAAAGACAAAGTCTAAACCGGGCTTGGCTCACCTTGCCCACACACAGGGCAGCTGATATCCTGTGTGGGTCTCTTCAGACATTCAGTAAGAAAGTGACTACTTTGGGTTCCAACGGGCCTACTGGGCCTAGCTCACTGGGCAGCTGTTCACCGCACGATCTGGTCCAGTGTTTGTCAAGCTGCAGTGGACATCAGAGCCACCCAGGGGGCTGAGACAGATCGCTGTGCCCCACTTCAGGAGTTTTGATCCGGCGAGTCAGAGAATAGCCTGAAAGTCTGCTTCTAACAAGCTCCCAGCTGATATGAGGCTACTAGTTTGGGGACCATGCTTTCCCTCTGTGATAGAGGAAATTTGAAATCAGAGATCACAATGGTTAAGTGGTGCCTCTTGTTGTTCTTAAGAAGAATTCTACTCTGAAAGTTGCCCATCTTATTACAGGCTGGCTTTTCTTGTGTTATTTAAGCCAGATGCAGATCCTTTTAGGATCCTGGGAATTCTAACGCTATATCCAGGCAACATCGTCGTAGTGACTTTCGTGTCAGCTGTCCACCTGACCCACACCAAACTTCAGCCACATCTCACAACTCTTTGGGCCCAAGCACCTTGAAACTGTCCCCATAAGCCCTTTTACGCAGAATGGCACTGCCACCAAGCACCAGAAATCCACCTGGGATCCTCAAAACCCCCACCCTTGCCCCATAGTTCCTTATCTCTTGTGACTCCGATAAACTCCCCAACACAGTGTTCCTTACAGGGACCTAGTCTTTGGTCATGAGTAAGTGAGGAGAAATAGATAACATCAAGAAATGACATTCTAAGGGCTGGGGATATAGCTCAGTGGAATAAGCACCTGCCTAGCAAGCGCAGGGTCCTGAGTTCGATCCCCGGTACCGCCAAAAAAAAAAAAAAAAAGAAATGACATTCTAGGAAAGGAAAGAAAACCCTAAATTTGCATCTTCCTTTTTTTTATCACCACTGACCCCCTTGTCCTTCCTTTCTGGCTCCTCTCATGACATACGGACGTGGAAAGAGAAGATGCTAGGCGGAGGCCCCGCGCAAATGAGGGCTCAGACCCCCACAGCGCAAGGCAAGACCGAAGGGTTCCTGCCCCTCCTGTGCCCCTTAGCTGGTTTCTGCCTGGTAGTGCTTGACATAGAGTTGACCTCTTTTCCCTGTCTGCCTAGTCCTTTTAGTGAGTGGGAGGCTAAGCTTACCTAGCATAAACAAGCACGCATACTCACACAGGCTTGTTGCTGATGATGAGGAAAGGCAGATGTGTCCTTGCTGTGCATTGGTTTTGTGAAGCCTGATGAGTGCCCCTATGAGTCTTCATCTCATTCCGGTTTTCATCCCCCCCAATAATTAAGGGCAAATGTGTCCCCCATTAGCTGCCATGTCAGGCCAGCTGTGCCACCCCTGCTGCCTGCGTCGTTACCAGGCACAGCTTTGGCCCTGGAGTTCAGCTGGCAGCAGACTTGATGATGTGCAAAGCAGAATGGAATCCAGCTTGGCTCTCCCATGCTGTGTGGGTTCAACGAGGCTCACAGAATACATACTTGTTTGTGTCTGGAAATTCAACAGCTGCAGCTCAGGGACTCAGAAAACAGGGCTGCACCAAGAGACCACACCACTGTTTGCTCCAGCCAACCACAACCCTTGCAGACCCAGAGGAGGAAAGACTATATTTCCTCTGCTGAGAGTTTATATTTTCCAGCTATTGCTGATAGAAACTGTTATGGGTCCTTTCTAACGGAAGTCCATAAAGCCTAGACTCAGCAGATAACTTGATCAATTCTTCTGGATCCTCCAAGCTGCTGCTAGAAATATTTTAAAGGTGGTACATTAGCATCAAGATTTCCAACTTTTCATCCTTAAAACAAGTGAACCTTTGAGGCTTGTTCTCTACCCTTACATTCCTCTATAGCTGACCAGAGGATTTTACAAATTGGAGGAGGGAAAGCACCAAGTGAAGAGAAGCGCATCCCTGCCAAACAATCCCCACCCCTAGCCCTACCACTGGTTAGCCTGTCAGCAGCCCTGGGGCCCTATGCACACACTGTCCAGGGTGCTAGGACAGGAAGCAGAGGGGAGAGAGGCACCACTCCAACCTAGGGAAATGTAAGCAGGGACTTGATCTACTTCGGTGGCTACAGCTGGAGAATAGTGTGTCTCTATGCTGAAAGTACTCCTTTTGCACAGTACGTTTTCCCATCAGTGGTCCCCTGGCTGAGTTTGCAACTTTGGGAAAGCTGCATGGAACATGAAAGAGAAAGAAGCCACCCATCAAAACTGACACTTTTGCTGGATTGTTGTGGGTCATCGTTAAAGTAGCAAATACTGTGGTCATATTTTTTTATATAGGAAGATATTCTAGGGGGCTCAGTGGTAGAGCACATGCCTAACACGAGCAAGTATCTGGGTTCAAACCCTAGCACCACAAAAAGGATGAGGATGGTTGGGTGTGGTGGTGCACACCTGTAATCCCAGCACTCAGGAGGCTGAGGCAGGAGGATTATCATAAGTTCAAGACCAGCCTGGGTTACACAGTGAGTTCAAGGTCAACCTCAACTACATAGAAAGACTCTGTGTCAAAAAAACATCAAAACAGAGCAACAACAACAAAAAGAGCAAGGATGAGGAGGAGGGAAGGAAGAAGGAAGTATACTAAGCAATAATACCCTAAAAACAATGTTCTAAACAACACGAGCTAACACACTGAGGGGAACTAAAGTTGAGTGCCCAGTGAGGATGCTTACTGAGTTAGGACTTCATGCTTTCTCTGTAGCATGCTGGTCCCTTCCAAGCCCATGTCTGCCTCTAACTCAACATTTCAGAAGGGCCTGACCAGGTTTATCAAAATAGATGTGCCCTTTTACAACCAGGGCCATGTCTCTGGTTTGTTCCTCTTAGATGGATAGATTCTCTGATACACACTGAGGAAGTAGCTGACCTAGCATAAAACAGAGTGTTGGCCGACCCACACCTCTCCCGCAAATAAAGGGGCTCCCTACAGCTGCTGCTCACCTACTGGGAAGACAGATGACTCTCGATGTCCAAGTACATTTGGAATTGCAGTGTGCGAGCTGCAGGGGAGAAAGACACCTGTCTCTTTTGGAACATCCTTTCCTTCAGGCCTTGGGCTCAGGGAGGGGAGACAGCAGAGTTCTGGCTCCCCCAGAGCTGCCTAGGACACTCCTGGCAGGTGCACAGTTGCCCCAGGAAAGGAGAAACTGAAGAAGCCTTCCACAGACCTCACCGTTCCTCATTCCAAACATCTTGAAAGTCCCAGGGGCACTGAAAGAACTTGTCCTCAGCCAAACACAACTTCCTGTTTCTAAGAAAGGGAGGAAAAAATAGTTGAAAGGATTTTTGGACACTGGAGATTGTGAGTTTCTGTAAACGCAAGTGAATCAGACACATGTGGAATAAATTTCTCCGGAAGTAAAGAGAGGATGCTCTGAGTTGCTCTTGTTGGACCAGAAAGTGGAGAAAGGAGATCTGGGAACAGAGGTGCATCAGATGCTAAAAGGAGAGAGAAAAACCATGGGAATGTGGGATCAAAGAGAGGGTCCCAGTGATGACAAAGGTCAAGGTCCCCCCTCTGCCATTTCCTGACTCACCGATTACTCAGAGGTTCCCCCGCTCTGAGGTCATAAATTCAAATATCCTGCTTCCCGACAGCAACTCCCCCGCCTTCCAGATTTTCTGCTAGCTCCCACTAATCAGTCTTCATGACCGGCCACCCAGGCCACTCGCCCACCCCCACAGCTGCCCCTTCCCTCTCTTCTTTCCTGCTCCCCTATTCCTACTTCTGTCCCCGAGCTGCTTAGGCTCTGAATTCCAGCTGCTGAACCTAAATTCTGCCAATATTTTTAAAGTCCTTGCCCCAAGAGCTTCCCACCCCTATGCCACCCATCTCACCTGGCCAATCCTTATCCTAAAGTTACCAACTTCCGTTACCTATGTGTACACTGTTCCAACTTGCCAGAGGCTGTTCACCTTGGAGAACTGCTATATAGTGACACCATGAAGCCCAGATGTGCCACTGTGGAGTTACAGTGTCCAGTGAAAACTCTCCAGCTCCATCTCTCTCTCCAGGGAGACGACTTCCCACTTTCTCCACTCTTCTCAGCTCATGATGCTGCACGCTTCCCTGTGAGTAGATGACGCCACTTCTGCTACTCAGTGGGACCAGTGTCTCTCTTACCATAGAAGGCAGAGGGGACGGTCTCTCTGTTAACACACGGAGCATGGATACAAATCTACAAGCACATTATAGCTCTTATTTTGGGTTCAAGGTACTATTCCAACCTCTTTCAAGATTCAAAAGACAACTCATCTACCTTACTCTGCTCCCCAGCACCTCCGAAGGGCTCACCACACAGGCTTAACACATCAGGGCTTAACACACAGGCCGCCATGGCTCAGCCTCTCCACCCGCCATCCTCGCTGGCCATGCTGCTCTCAAGTGCTTGCTGCCTTCATTCATGGCTAGAGAGAGCTTGGTCTTCAGATCCCAGAGGTGAGGAGGGCGGGAAAGAAGCCCCCAGAGAGATAGGAGCAAGGACAACCTACCCTGGTGACAACAGACTTTACTGCTAACCTCTCCCTGGCATACTGTGAAGCTGAAACAGTGTCTCCTTCTTCTCCATGTTGAGGCGCAGTTCCAAAGGCCTTCTTCTGTTTTCCTAGCCTACAAATGTGCCAGATCTTAGGGATCAGGATGGGGCAGAGAAAGAACGCATTCTCTGTGAGAAAGCAAAAGTCTTTGTGTAAAAACATTTTTTTTTTTTTTATCACCAGTCCTATAGTCTTTCCCATGGCTTTACATATCCTCTAAGGTCTGTCTTTCCCCGCTTTCTTTGTTACCTGAGGAGAATTTTCCTGCAAGTCCCTTTCAGGCCACAGTGCTCTGCCTTCTGTCTCTTTCCTCTCCTAGGGACTCAGCCCTCCCTCCCTTCACCCCCACCGCCTTTGTGCAGATGCTGTAGACTTCGCTCCCCTCATTTTGCAGCATCGCTCCCCCCCCCACTCCTCCAAGGCACACATTCTTCTCCCCCTCCCTCCAGTGACAGCATTCCTCTCCCTTCCCAAAATGTTCCTTTTCCTCTTTCTCCTCTCTCTTCGACACACTCCTGTTTACTCTTCAAGTCTGATTCAAGGTCACTGTCCTCCTCTAATGAACCTTCATCTTAGGTCCAGCACCCCTGTGGTGTGTGTTTGTCGCTCCAGACAGCGAGCACCCTGGATTCCTGCCGATCTGTGCTCTTGGACTGTGCCCCGTGGGTCACAGACTGAATATCAAGTTCATTTGCTGAGCCTTTGGTTTAGAGGCTGTCACTAGGCAGACAGGGAAACCAAATAATCACATCTCTTCCATCTTAAAGAAAGATGTGTACACTCCCCCCCCATGCTTCTGCTACCTCCCTGCTCCTTGCACAGCACACTCACACTTGAGACAAACGCTCCCTTCCTCACAAACCCTAATGAGCCAGCTCCCCCAACCACTCCCTGGAGGACTCTGCCAACATCATCAGTGGCCTTGTGCTAAATCCAGCAGACATTCCTCAGCTCAGTGGCCTGAGCTCTGGCCTCCTTCATACACTGTCTCCCTCTGCTTATCCCTCAGTTGAGTTCTTTGGGAGCCTATTCACTCTTCCTGGCCAATCCCCTGGTTTTGTTCTTTTCACATGCTGATCACTCTCAAATGTAAATACTGAGGCTCTGTGTCAGTGCCCCCCCAGAGCACCCCACTGCTTGGACATTCTCTGGGACTCCTGGGATCCAGCCTGTAACTGCGCTGTATGAATGGACTCTGCCATAAGGAAGGATAAACCTGAGGCATTTGTAAGAAAATGGATGCGCCGTCAGACCATAATGTTCAGTGAGGCAAGTCAGGGGCACACACTTAAATATCACATGGTTTCTCTTACTTTGCAGAAATCCAAAGTATAAATAAAGAACAAAATAAATAGGAAATAGAGAAGTCTTTTGCCAAAACGCAGAGAGAGCCGGGTGTGGTGGCACACAATTGAAATCCCAGCACTCAGGAGGCTGAGGCAGGAGGATCAAGACCAGCCTGGGCTACAAAGTGAGTTCAAGGCCAGCCTGAACTGCATAGCAAGACCCTGTCTCAAAAAAAGAAAAAGGCAGAGAGCCAAGAGATGGAGGGAGAAGGGAGAAAGGGGGAGGGGAAGAGGATGAAAAAAGAATTAAGATGTGTTATGTATGTACACCAATTGCCCAAGTGGCAAAGACATTGGCAGAGTCTGGGCGAACCCATGTGTGACCTTCCTTACTCTGCCCCACCTGTAAAAGACCAAACAGAACTCACCACTCCCAGCCGCAAAGACACAGCAACACCTGTGTGAAGCTTCTGCCTAAGGAAGGCCATTGGGGGCATAGGACCCAAGACCTTAACTAGAGGTTGCACGTGTCAGTCCCATCTGCTTAGAACTACCCAAAATGCTAGACTCCCAGAGGAAAGCAGACATCCAGCTTAGGTGGCACAGTTTACACAGTCTGGCCTTATCCGGTAACAACTACCTGGGGACATGCTGAGAGCCAGGCTCCCAGAAGTCAGCCAAGGGCCACCATAGCAGGCAGGTGATGTGGAGGACCACAGAGTCAGACCTGCTGTGTTAACTCCCCTCTCCACAGGCTGGATACGTCTCCAACTTCCCAGCAGAATCAATGCCCTCAGTCCAACTCACTCTCTCCCTCGCAGCTATTGCATCTATGGTTCCCTTGTTTCCCTGCTTCTCCACCCATCCTCTCCAACACTGGCCAGGACAGGCCTCAAAGGCCAACTTTCCCAGCCTAGAGGAGGCCCCATCACTCTGTTTCATAATGAATCACTCTGCATCTTCACTTTTATTGTTCATCTAATGCTTTCTCCTCCTTCCCGCCAGAGTGCAAGTTTCACAGGGCAAGGCCTCTTTGCTCACTGCTGGATATTTGAGCCAAATGCACAATGGCACACTGTGTCTCATCAGCTCAAGCTGCTACAACAAAACGCCACACAATGTGCAGCCTAAACAGAAATTTTTCTCATAGTTCTGAGGGATGGAAGTGCGAGATCAAGGTGCCAGCACAGCCAAGTTCTGGTGAGGGCTTTTTTTTTTTGGTCTCCTGACAGCCCTATCTCACCATGTGTGTATGGCCTTCTTTCCACGCATTCAAGAGGGGGAGGGGGACCAAGACCGAGACCAAGATCGAGACAGAGGCAGGGACAGAGAGAGAGAGAGAAAGGGTGAAAAGGGAGAGAGGGAGACAGAAACAGTAGGAGGAGAGAGGCAGAGAGATTACTCTGATGCTTCTTCCCACAAGCGCTCTAATCCCATCATACGGGCCGCAGCTTCATGATCTCATCCAAACCTAATTATCTCTCAAAGGCCCAGCTCCAAACACAATCAGCCTTTCATACTGAAGGTTTCAGATCTTCAGATTCATCCAACTATGGATCCAAAATAGTTGAAGAAAATTCCACCATGTTTCAAAGAACAAAATTTGAATTCGATGTGTGCTGAGTACAACATGGAATCCCTGTGAATGAAGGAGGTACTGCATTAGATATTGTAAATAATCTAGAAATTATTTAAAGTACATAGGAGGATATATGCAAACACCATGTCATTTTATATAAGAGACTTGAGCATCTAGGATTTGGGTATCCATAGGGATGGGAATGTTCTGGAACTAATCCTCTCCAGATACCAAGATAACTGCCCCATCTTAATGGGAATTAGGCCTTCAGTACATGAACTGGGAGTCAGAGGGGACACAATTCAGTCCACACCAAGTGTTCTCCACGTTCAGAGAACAAATACGTAGATTGCAGATAGGACATGGGATTTTTTTGTTCTGTTTTGGTTTGTGTTCTGTTTTTGTCTTTGTTTTTGCATGCTGGGTACCAGATGAGGGTTAGTTCTAAAATATATATCTAATCTTGTTCTTTCTTTCCTCAAAGTTCTTCAGTAATTCCCCCTACCTATAGAATAAGTCTTAACATCCTCAGCTCAAAATCTGAGTCCATGATAACCCAGACCTTGTCTCTCTCAGAGTCTATCTCAGCAGCATTATCGTGTGTGTTTATGTGTGTGTGTGTGTGTGTGTGTGTGCGCGCGCACGTACATGTGTGTGTGTGTGTGTGTGTGAGAGAGAGAGAGAGAGAGCATTATTGGACTAGATAACATGTTAGACCTGAAAACAATGGGCTTCCAGCTTGCAAACAATCAGGTCTCTCCCCACATTATAACCTGTACATGGAGGAATAAAAGCCAGATAGCAAGGTGAAGGATCCAAGTAACAGAACACACACTCTCCCTCCAGGGAAAGACAGTGAAGGGGTCAGGGACAGCACTGTCCCTCCACTTCCCACAGTGGGAGGACAGAGGGCAGTTTCCCCAGCCAGATACCCTCTCCTTACTGCAGCAATGTGAAGAGCAGGACACTCTGCAGCCCCCCAAACAGCACAAGAAAAGCTAGTATCAAATGGAGGAGAAAAGCTAGGCACATCTGTGGAACAGTAGGGCTGGGGACATGAGTGTCAAGAGCAGCCAAGGGGCTCACAGAGGTTCTGGATCTCTTGGATCACACACTTTCACAAGGGCCAGAAAATGAGAGGGTGACACTGGGTGAGATGCAGATACTTTCTATGACATCCATTAGAGAGACCAGTAGTGTAAAGAGGAGGTAACCTGTGGTCTTACATAATTAGCGAGGATGCCGACAAGCCAGGGCAGTGACAAACCTTCACCAGCACATGATTCAGTTGGGTTCTGAGGAAGCCCCTCCCTTTCCTGATCCCTTACCATGCCCTCCTCCCAAGTTTAGAAAATTCGCTTCGTTGGGCTTTCCAGAGTTCTGTTTTACATTTGGCTTTGTTCACCAGCAGCCTCTGCTTGGCCAAGGTCTGCAGAGTGGCCAAAGTGCCAAGAAACTACACAAGAAGACGGGGCCTGGACAGAATCAGAAAATGCCAGAGATCTTGCCACCAAGCCTCGTCCACCAGGACTGCCAGGAGAGCTTTGCAAATGGAATCAATCTGAATGTGGCTGATGAAAAACATCTGAATGAAGGAAGCCAGGACAAACAGAAACCATCTAGTTTCCTGCTGCAGTAGGCTGAAGTGGCTTCCCCAGAGTTCCTGCTTCAGAGCATTGGCCTTTTTGTCACCAGGAAGACCCATGTTCCCTCCTGGAAACCTGTCCAAATTGTGCTGATAGATCCTGAGCTCATGAACCCACAGTCCCCCATCTCCCCAGAGTTCTTGCCCTTGCTTCTCTACTGGGTACATTTTGATGGGAGACAAGTAGGAGGTAGATTTTGTCCCTGGTATGGTGACCCATTTCCCTGGTGCTTGAAAAGATCGCAAAGCCTCCTGCAGTGACCAGCTATGTCCTCACTACCTAGGAGCGAGATACCTCCCTGGTGTGGCTAAGGGATTTAGGATGTTGTGCTAATTTCCTTGGGGAAGCATACCTAGAGTCCCACAAATGATGGCACCATTCCCTGTTTCAGATGCTGCCATAATAAAGGAGTGAGATTATTAGCCTCTGGCTGGAAAAGAGATATTAACTTCGAATAGATATTGTTTCATATGTGTCCAGTTTCCTCTTCCTGGCAGTATTTTCAACACATGGGCTTCATGGAGTTACTTCAGGGCAGCTGGCCAGCTGCAATCACCCAAGAGAGAGGGTATTAGATGCGTTGACACAATGCTTTATCAGTCAGATGCCCCACATTCTGCCAGCCATGAATCTGGGCAAATGCCAACAAGAGGTCTGGTATCTGCAAAGCTTTGGTCCAGACCTGGGACCAGTGGTGATTGACAGCTCTACAATTCAATAGTTAGAAACTGCCAGGCAACCTGTCCAACAACTGTTAAACCAATGATCAGGGAGTTACCCTGCTTCTTAGTTTCTTTGAAGGATAACTTAGCTATTGTTACTCTTAGCAATAAACACTGCACTGACCTTGATCCAGGAATTTAAACAGTGTCATTTAATGTAAACGCTAACAAATACTTTCTTACTGAAGCGGTCTGTTTTCAGGATGGGTTAGGATTTCTTCTCTACAAAAGTACTTTGGGGCATTGGACTTTTTAAAGTTGACAGATAATTGTACATTTTTATGGGGTACAGTGTGATGTTTCAATGCATTTATACATTGTATAATGAACAACTCAGGATATTTAAATTATCCATCATCTCAAACATTTATCATTTCTTTGTGGTGAGAACATTAATGATGTTCTCTTGTAGCTATTTTTAATTACATGATACAATATTGCTGACTATAGTCATCCTTCTGTACATTGGAACACCAGACTTTATTCCTATTATCTGGCTGTGAATTATACCCACTAACCAGTCTCTCCAGATGCTGCCACTCTCACCTTCCTTGGCCTTTGGTGACTCTATTCTGCTCTACACTAATATGAACTGAGCTTCTTCAGATTCCACATAGGAGTGAGATCATGCAGTATTTGTCTTTCTGTGCCTGGCTTATTTTATTTAACATTATGATCTTAAAATCTAGAACAAGACGAGAATGTCCACTTCTACCATTTCTGGTCCATGTAGTGTTCAAAGTCTTAGTTAGAGCCATTAGGCAAAGGAAAGGAATAAGGAACATCCAGTTTGGTTTGTTTGTTTTTTGAGACAGGGTCTCACTTTGTAGTTCGGACTGGCCTTGAACTGGCCTGTGTAGCCCAAACTGACCTCAAACTCACAGTGATCTTCCTGCCTCAGCCCCCCAAATGCTGGGATTACAGGCATGTGCCACCATGCCCAAAAAGAGCATCCAATTTGGAAAGAAAGAAGTAAAATTGTTCTTGTTTGCATATGACATGATCCTATATTGCTAAAATCCTAAAAGTGTCACTGAAAAACTAAAAATAAACAAATTCAACAAAGTTGCAGAATACAAAATGAACATACAAAAATCAGTAGCATTTCTATAGGATAATAGCAAACTATCTTAAAAAGAAATCAAGAAAGTAATAGCATTTATAATAGCGACAAGGGCTAGGGATATCGCTCAGTGGCATAAGCGCCTGCCTAGCAAGCACAGGGTCCTGAGTTTGATCCCCAGTACCGCAAAAAATAACAATAATAATAATAGCTACAAAAAATAGAAGTAAATCTAATCCCATAAGATGAAAGATCTCTACAAGGAAAACTACAAAATATTGATGAAATAAACTGAAAAAGATAAAAACAAATGGAAAGGCATTCATGATCTAGAAGAATTAATAGTGTTAAAACATCCATAATACCCAAAGCAATCTACACAGTCAATGCAATCCTTATCCAAATACCAACATCATACTTTTCTAAAATAGAAAAATAATCCTAAAATGATTCCTACAAGGCACCAGGTTTTAAATTCAGTCAGACCTGCAATTTTTCTTCCATTTACATTGGTTGGCCTTCCAAGAATTCCTACCAGCTTCTAAGGTTGAGGGAGCCCTCTGCTGATGGCTTGGTTGTAGCTTTCATAGCACACAGCAAAGAAAACTGGATAAACTCTGAAGAGCAGCTGACTCTCAGAACTGCAATCTGTCTCTAGACCTAGAGAAGACTTTTGCCAGAAAAAGCCAGGCTGTAGATATGTATTTTACTTCCTCAAACTAACCACATTATTTCACATTTGATACTTTCAGGCAGTAGAAGAAAAAAGGTCTAGAAAAACCTTCACATCTATGCACACAGACATGCTCCTGTACACATGTACTGCAAATCACAGTTTCATGACCCACCGCAGCAGACTTTGCTCTTGTGTGTATGTTCTGAAGAAAAGGGTGTACATATATAGTCCCTGAATCATGGGGCTGGGTAGAATACTTACCCCAGGTGACAGGTGCAGATGAAGGACTCTGACGAAGACATGACTTGAGAGAGGAATTCTCCACAGCGGCCATGGCCTTGATGCAGGAGGTTAACAGCTTAACACCAGGGTGTGGTGCCTGATTTTGAACTCTGAAAATTAATGGTGATGAGGGTGGGCTGCCTGCCAAGACCTGTGGTGTGAATCCCAAGAAAAGCACCTTCTATTTTAAGATCTCTTAATCCAAAGCCTGCTGTCCTGGGCTTTGACCCACACCCCACCTCTCTATGTGCTTTTATTTTTTTCCAACTCTTTTATTCTTACACTTTCTTGGGTTTTCAATCCATGGAAATGATAACAACTTACTTTCTGCCCCTTCTGATTCACCAGAGAGAGTAGTCATGTGATAATATAAATTAAGTATCTGGCCCAAATGTCAGGAGGAAGAGCCAATGGTATAATACTTCCCTTCCCTTGACAACAGTATCCAAGCCAAGAAAAAGGGAGGTGGCAGAGAATCAAACGAAGCCTGGAAAAGGGAGATAAAAGTGTGGAAGGTCCTTTTCACTGCTAAATCTCCCCTGGAAAAGAAAAATTAAAAAACAATCTCGTACCAAGTAATGCCGGAATGCCAGCAAGTAGCTGCGTATGTAAAAGGAGCGATCTCTGGAAGAATTGATAGATGTTACTCCTCTCAAAAGTCTTCACTGACTCCCCTTTGCCTACACAAAACCTGCAGCCTTTAATAGGATGGTCAGAGTTCTTCATCTTTCCTGCCATAATCCCCTCCTCCATTCCTACTGGTACCAGATGCTGCATACACACCACACCCACACTCTGGCCATCAGACCACTTGCCCCTCTCATTTTCCCTGCCACTATTCCTGCCTTCTCCGTCGGAAGGGGCCTGCCCATCCTTGCAGCATTAGTTTGATGTCATCTCTTTCTCGAGCTCTCCCAGAGAGAACTGACTCTTCCATGTACCCAAAGGATTTTGCTCATACCTTCTCCTACCCCCACCATTAAAACACTAATAGTCTTTATAATTCAATCCCCTCTAGTTTGTAAATTGAAATCAAGGCCATGTCTTATGGGGAAGATGTAGATCTTCCCTTGAGTTCCCACCTTTTCTGTCCCTTCACCCTTTACCCCCATACCCTATTCTCATCAGGGGCCTAGTTGTAGCCTCTCCCATTCATTCTATTTTCCATTAAACAAAATGAATACTTGAGATTAGGAGAGAATAGTTTACTCCAAAGACAGAAGAACATCAGCACCATGACAAAAAGCAAGTGAGACATCAAATCTGAGCCTAACTGAAATGAAATCTCCTGTTCCAGGTCAACACAGCACATCTAGAAGCTTCTCAAAATTCTGAGTTCCAACCCAGGTGTGATGGTGCATGCCTGTAATCCCAGCACTTGGGAGACTGAGATAGGAGTATCATTGCGAGTTCAAGATCAGCTTGGGCTACAAAGTGAGCTCAAGGCCAGCCTGAACTGCATGGCAAGACTGTCCCAAAAAGACCAGAAAAAGAAAAGATTTTGAGTTTCTCCAGTTCTGGGACTCTGACTTACACAGGGGCCCTTATGACTCCTAAGCACAGAAACCAGCTTGTGAGCAATCAAGACTTAGAAAAAGACCCCTACTTCCTCAAGACCCTTTACTGCCATCTGTTAGAAATTTGTGATAAAGGCCATCATCATGCCTGTTACAACCAGATGAGTGACACACTCAGGGTCGTGGGGTGAGTAGGTCCAAGCAGCCTTAAACACGTTAAGCTGACCACACCTGATTGTGTTCGGCAAAACAGTCCTCATAAGAGTGTGTAGACCATGGAGTCTGAGAAATCTGAGTTCAAATCCCAGTTAACTTTCAGCTTTCATGCCTAAAAAACACAACTCATAAAAATGCCTCTTCATAGGACTGCTTTTAGGATTAAGTGATATTTCGAATACCAAGTATTTAATGACTCTCAACAAACGCTCAGTAAGTGCAAGCTGTTATTACAAAAATACTTCTGAAATGTAATACATGGCTGACAGTTCTCTTTTGGATTAACTTTCAAAAGTCTTTCGTGAAGCTGGGCATGGCGCAGCACATAATCCTAGCACTCAGTACACTGAGGCAGGATGATGTTGCGAGTTCAAGGCCTGCCTGGGCTACAAAGTAAGTTCAAGATCAGCCTGAACTGCGTGGGACTTGTCTGCCCCAGCCCCTTTGGGATTCTTTGTTCTGTGCTAAAATGAAAATACATAGTTGAGTCTTCACTTATTAATCAGATGTAGTTAAAAATGACATTAAGATATTTACAAAGGTAAACCCATTGTTTAAAGAAAGTTTTACAATCACTGACTGTATGTGATAGGTGCAGGAAGAACTCCAAAGGCATTATTCAAAAACTAAATTTGGGGACATTGAGGGATAGCTCAGTGGTAAAGCACTTATCTAGCATGCACAAGACTCTGGATTTGATCCTCAGCGCCATGATTAATTAATTAATTAATTAACATTGTATTTGAAGCATTTACATTTTACAAAATATCCCAGTCCTTCTCTACAAGATCTAACAAAAAGTTAGACCACTGTTTCTTTAATTCAAGTCAAGAACATATTAGTTGTAAAAATAGGTGTACTGAGTCCATAAAGTAGAATCCCAAGAAATCTGCAATTCTGGAAGCAATCCAAGCTGGAAGCTCAGTTTGGCTGCTCTTCTGGATGGCCCCAGGTGATTTCAGTGGAGCAATGTTCTCTAGGATCCCTTTTGGACTTGAGAAAAACTTTAATCATCACTTCATTTTCCAAGTTCCCAGCATTTAGCTAGAGAATACTCTTGAAAGCTCACTCGATTCACTGACACTGTCAACTCTGCTTTTTTTTTTTACTTTTTTTCATTTTAAAGATAAAAGAACAAAAACATATTAACAAACACTCATACATTTAGAAAATAACACAAAAACAATACAAGCAAAACAATTTCAGACAAGGTGATAGGAAATTAACAATGGTTGTATTACAAATTGATATCTTCAAATTAGATACTCAGGTCAACAAATATAGACATGTAAGACTGATTATACACTTAAACATTAACTGTTCCTTTCTTTTTTATTTTAAAAGTAAAAGAATGAAAACATATTAACAAACAGACATCCATTTACAAAGTAGCACAAGAATAGTACAAGCAATACTGAATTACAGGTGACAAGGAATTAACAATGGTTGTTGTATTACATGTTGATAACTTCAAAGTGGCTGCTCAGGAAAACAGATACAGACATGCAAGATTTTTTTTTTGACATGCAAGATTGATCAAATAATTGATTATTAACTGTTCCTTTCAATAAAGCAATAGAAGTCAGTAGTACAACTATGTTAGTTATCCTGTGTACACACATATACATCATTTTCCCCTTCTTTCTTTTCTCTTTTCCCTCATCCCATTTGCTCTTTACCTTTGAGCAGTTTCCTTTTGTCTCACAATGTTCATCATACCTTCTAATTTTTATTCACTTTTTCAGGTTTAAACTCTGCCTTTTTAAAAGTAGAGTTTCCAGTGTTATTAGTCCGTGTTCGCAGTACATAATGATCACCTTCCCTGCAGAGGGTCGAACACGTACATAGCACGTCTTAATTCTTTTTTCATCCCCTTCTCCTCCCGTCTCTTAGTTCCCTCACATTTATTTGCAAAAGATGTGTCTCCCTATTTTCTATGATCTATCTTCTCTTATATTTTAAATTTCTTATATATGAGCAACCATGCATATAAACCATGTCTGATTTGTCTCACTGAAAATTATGGTCTCAAGATGCATCCATTTTCCTATAAATGATTTGCATTTATCCTTCTTTGTGGCAGAGCAGTACTCCATTGTGTATAAATGCCACATTCTTTTTTTTTTTTTTTGGTACTGGGAATAGAACTCATGACTTCAAGCGTGCTGGGCAGGTGCTGTGCTGCTGAGTTGGATCCCTGGCCCAGTGCCACATTTTCTTTATTCATTTGTCTGTTGATAGACAAATAGACCACTTCCAAGATTTAGTTATTATGAATTGTGCTGCTATAAACATGGATATGCATGTTTCACTATAATATGTTTTAACTCTTTCTGAAAGATGCTTGGAAGAAGAATTGAATGAAATTTCTAGTTTAATATTTTGAGGCTTCTCCATACTGACTTCCACAGTGGTTGCACTAGTTTGCATTCCCACCAACAGTTCCCTGAAGCCTCACCTGCATTTCTCATCATTTGATTGCTTGACGATAGCCAATCTTCCTGGAATAAAATGGAATTTCAGTTGTGTTTTTAATTTGCATTTTTCAAATGGCCAGAGATGTTAAACATTTTCTCATGTATTTATATCTTTTTTACTTCCTCTGAGAAATGTCTATTCAGTTGTCCATTTTTTATTCTTTTATTTGGAGGGACTAATTATTTTGAGTTGTTTATATATTCTTTGCATATATTTATATATTATATATTTATATATAATATAGTTATATATTAATCTTGTGCCTGAGGAATAGCTGGCAAAGAAATTCTTCCCATTCTATAAGCTATCTCTTCACTCTGTTGGTTGTTTCCTTTGCTGTACAGAAAGTTCTTAATTGATGTGATCACATTTGTTGATTCTTGATGTTATTTCTTATGCAGTTAGTGTTCTGTTCAGCAGGTCCTTGCTTATGCCTGTCTTAAGAGTTTTACTTATTTTATCCTTCAGTAGATTGTTTCTGTTTTAACATTTAGATCTTCGATATATTTTTATTTTAATCAGTACATGGTGAGATATCTGGGTCTAGATTTAATTTTCTTCATATGGACAGCCAGTTTTTCCAGCATCATGTATTAAAGCCCAAACTCTTTTGGGGGTGGGTGGGTACCAGGAATTGAACTCAGGACCTTGTGCTTGCCAGGCAGGCACTTGTGCCACTGAGCTACATTCGTGGCCCTCCAGCATCATTTATTAAAGAGGCTACTTTTCTCCTGTATTGTTTTTTAATCTTTTGTTATAGACCAGATGGCTGAATGTTTCTGGGGTTATTTCTGCATCTTTTTTCTGTTCCATTGATTCTTATGCCTGTTTTTGTGCCAGAACCGTGCTGTTTTTATCACTGTGGCTTTGCAATATAATTTGAAATCCAGGATTTTGACCCTCCTACTTTACTTTTGTTACCTAGGTCTATTTTTTCTATTCTGGGCCTCATCTGGTTCCATATGAATTTTAGGATTGTCTTCTCTAGTTCTGTGAGGAATGCTATGGGTACTTTTATTATGATTATGTTAAATCTGTTTTGGAAGTATGCCTATTTTGACTATATTGGTTCTGTCTATCCAAGAACAAGGGTATCTTTCAATTTTCTGATCTGCCCTTTGATCTCTTTTTCCAGAGTACTGTAGATTTTGTTGTAGAGGCCTTTCACTTCCTTGGATAGGTTAATTCCTAAGTATTTAATTTTTCTTGATACTACTGTGAATAGTACAGTTTCCCTCATTTCTTTCACAGAGAGTTGATTATTGGTATATAGGAACATTTCATTTTTGCGTGTTGATTTTGTATCCTACCACATTTCTGAATTCAGGAGTAGATTGGGCCAGGGATATAGCTCAGTGGCACAAGCAGGGCAAGAGTAAGGTCCTGAATTTGATTCCCAGTACCAAAAAAAAAGTTTTGTTTTTTTTTTAAAAAGAGTAGATTATTATTCATTCAATCAACAAGCACTATCTGGCCTTTCTGTTGCATGGACCACAGTGCTCGTCATTGTAGAAGATACAAAGATGAAACAGATCCCTAACTTCATGGAGTTCCCTGTCTAGGGGAGAATCTAGAATTGCAATCTAAGATCTGTCTACTGGAATTAGTATATAAGATAATTAAGAATATATCATAAGTAACACAATTTATCATTGCATAAGTAATAGAAAACAATACATACAATAGGCAGAAAAATACCTAAAGGTGCTAAAATTAACCTCACCCTTAACAGATAAAAAGGCTTTCACTAGGCAGTAAGAAAGGGAATTAGTCCACAGAAAGAGACCACTACAATAACTGCACATGATGGTATAAATAGCCTTAGAAGACAAGACACACACCAGCCCACTTATACAGACGCTGAAGTAGGATTCAGTAGTTTGAAAATCAGGAAGCTAATCTGGGAACAGATGATGAAGAACTGAGGGGCAGAGGCAGAAATCCCTACCCCATCTTCTACAGACCAGGAAGCGATGCTCTCATACGGCACACTGCAGGAAGCTGACAAGGGATACCGAAATGTGAGTTCTCAATGGGCCTTTTACCATCAGCTCTGTAGGCAAAGGAATTACGAGGGAGTAGGCATAACTCTCCTGCCAAGGAGAAAGATCAGGAGGAGGAGGAGGACACAGGGACTTGGGGATTAGCTGTACACTTCAGTCTTGCCTGCTCACCCTCGCCTCTTTGACCATGGGTCATCAGTAATGTGTAGCTAAAGCAGGAAAGGCACAAAAAACTCAGAGCTTCTGGTGGCTGGAAAGATGTTGATCCTGGCAGTAAAACCCACCCCATCTATGCCCAGGATAAGAAGTAGGATTAGGTGGTTTGCTGGGCCCCATGGCAAGGTCCGCAGGGCTGTCAGCAGCCTTTAATCAAAACATGACGGTAGAGCACAGTGGTGGCTGGTTTATGTTCTGGATACTCAGTGCGGGCTTACGTGTCTCTCTATTTATACATGCACCCAAGCCTGCTGGATGACTGCCATTCCATTCAAGGGAGGTGAAATAAAACCCTCCTGCGTAGCACGCTGAGGCACACACTACACATTCCTGGAAGCAGCGGGCAAGAAAGGGTTTGACCTCCAACCACAAAAAGGAATCCAGTGGGGAAAACCTCATGGCAGCCTAACAGACCACAAAAAGAAATCCATCCCCAGGGTGTGGAGAGTCAGTCTTGGTAAAGCAGTGGGTGGCATTTTGAAGAAGTCATATCAGTTTTAAGGAATGGGAAGGCAACACGAGGGGCTCTAGGAACCACCTGCCTGCCGTTGTATCGGTTTCACTGTCAGTCTTGTCAAAATCCCACTCTGGGAGACTATCGAGTTCACACTAACTCCATTTCCCAATTCAGCAGCCACATCCTACAGCAGTCCTTCCCTGGAGACTGAAATAATTTCAACACAAAGGGAAGCTGATGGCAGAAGTCAGCTTGGTCAGTTGTATGGGAACTTGCCAGGCTGAATTCGGAGGCCATCGAGAGACAGCTGGTAGGGCATTTATATCAACAAAATTCCCAACCATCCAGACCTTTTCTTCCACACCTCTAGCCTCCCATCATTCCTGCTCCCCATCTTGTAGCATTACAGGTATGCCCATATTTTTTTTTCCTGGCCACCTCCTTCCTAAACTCCCAGATTACTGGATCTGAGTGCTTCTTCCTTTAAATTTCTAATCTCTTGGCACATTTCACATAGCCTGTACAATCCCATCTTGCACACATACACCCTTCTCCCACAAGTATCCCTCCTCTCCCCACATCGCCTTAAACTTTAGAGATATTCCAATAAATGCTGCTGAAAATATATACAAACTTTGAAACCTCAGTAGTTTTTCAATAAATGTTGTCAATTCATCCACTGATATTTAGAGTAAGGCTGCACACTTTGGCAAGACACAAATATGGCCAAAGGGAAGACCATAGTGTGTATACAGTGGACCCCCTTTCCACAGTGGACCCCCTTTCCCTCAGTGGGTCCCTAAAACTTTATATACTACCAAATTCTAGATACACTGGTTTAGTGGAATTTACAAATTAGGCACAGTAAAAGAGTAACAATAATAACATAATAAAATAAAACAAGTATAACAATATACTGTAATAAAAGTTATATGATACCGACCACGCTTCTCTCTCTCCCTCTCTCCCAATATCTTAGTGTGCTATAGTCACCCTTCTTCCTGTGATGATGTGAGATGAAAAAATTCCTGTACGCTGAGATAAAGTGAGGAAAATGACATTAGACTTTAACACAAGCCCCGTTCATACCAATTCAATAGCCAGACAGCTACCAAGTGCTAACAGGTGGGTAGTGTATACATTGTGAACAGGCTGAGCAAAGGGGAGACTCATGCCCCAGGCAGGACAGAATGGAACAGTGGAGATTTCATCACATTACCCAGAATGGTGTGAGTTAAAACTTATGCATTGTTTATTTCTGGAATTTTCTCTTTATTTCTTTCTGATTGTGGTTGACTACGGGTAACTGAAACTACAGAAAGCAAAACTGCAGATAAGGTGGCACCACGGTATCATTGTTTGTTGAACCTCTTGCCATGTTCTGGACAGAAAATTAGGTGCTAAAACCAGTGCTAGTCAAAGAAAAAAGCAAAATAGATTTGGGACACAGCCACAACCCTTAAGAAAAAGAGGTAAATGATTGGTGTGTTTTTGCAGTTCCCCTCACTTACTCCTTTCTGTTTAACCATTATTTCTGATCACTTCTCATAGTCTCTCCCATCCCCTCCCTCAAGTTCAGATGTTCACTGTCCCTTGTGCTATGACAGTTGCTCCTCGTTGCTTTCCCCACAAATAGTCACACATTTTCCTCATTTTGCCTACCTGATTTAGGGTTTTCCAAACATATTCCACACAGGCCCATGTCTGGGTCTGTGCTCATCCCCTTCCCCAGCCTGTGGAATATTTACCTATCCAAATATTATTTAATTCTCCAAAGCTCATTCCAGTCACTTCTTCCTCCACTGAGTTTTCCCTGACACACCCTTCTGAAAGCAGTATCTCTTTTTCTTTTTTTAATTTTAACGAAAATAGCACCGAAAAAAAAAGAACAATAGCAAAATGCAAACAAAACCAAGCAAGGACATTAAAAATTATATGAGTTTTCCAACCAAATGACAGTGGTTGTTATATTACATATTGTTACTTCAGTGAAGTTGCTCAGATTACCAGATGTAAGAATAGAAGACTGATCAAACCATTCAAGGGAATAAGAAAATAATAATTTAAAAGAACGTTAGAGACAATATATAGTTTCACTAGTCAGGATTGTAGGAATTCACCAATGGTTATTATACTACAAATTGTCATTTTCACATAAATTGCTCAGATTACCAGATATAAGTATGCAAAATTGGTCAAAATATATAAAAAAAATTTTTAATCATTAACTGTTCCCCTCAATAAAGCATCAGACATCAGCAGTACAGTTACTCAACCCTCACAGCATTTGCCACCTTCCTCACTCTGCTCAGAACACCCTGCTCAGCAGCTTTTTGTTTCCTGTCTTCCTCTCTGATTAGAGTGGAAATTCTGAGAGCTGAAGCTTGGATCTTCTCCCTCATACTATCATGCTGTTACTTCTACATAATGTCTTTGATGAATATTGTTCTGTGAAAGAGTGGGTGAATGAATGATGTATAAAAAGCAATAGTAAATTATTGAATGAATGAGGAGTCATACCAGCTAGTGATGGGGTTGAACCTCTGGCCTTTCACGTAAGTTAGTTTTCATTACCCTCATTTTACAGTGGAGGCAACTGAGGCCGAGGTAGACTACATTCCTGCTCAGAGTCAGGCTACCAATCTCCCAATTTAGAGCTCTTCCTCCCAGACCACTCTGTTCAACACTGATCTCTGTTTTCTTCAGTGCTTGGTTTTTTTTCACCAGCATCGCTTTCATTACCTTTAAGAAGACAGAAAAAAATGCCCTACTTTTCACCCTCTTTGATTTGCTTCTTCTTAGCCCTATGCCTTCAGAAAGGTCACAAATGAATGTGTATTTAGATAGGAAAGTGTCTGGCCTACATTACTACAAAGACCGTGTCTCTCAAGACTGAAAGTAATTCCCTAGCCTACTGACATGACAAGGAGGGTGCTTTTATCAAAAAACAAAAACAAAACAAAAAAACAAACACCACCACCACCAATAGCCCAGCCGCATTGTGAGAAAGACAAGAAGCCATCCATTCACAAGTGCCTCTGTCCAGAAGCAGGGCGAGGAAAAGAACTACTTGTAAAGGTCCTGTTCCCTGCCGGCCACAGTGCCAGGATAGTTTCTTTTTTTTTCTTTTTTTTTTTTTAGGATAGTTTCTGTATATGGTTCCCTGGACCTGGTTCAGGGTCCACAATAGAAATTATCAGAGTGGGCTTCATCCTCTTGCTGCAGGCAAAAGCCACAGAAATACTGAAACCCCCAGGCTCCCCTAGAAAAAGGAGGCATCAAATCAAATGAGCAGACCCCTGGCTCCTAAGTAAAGAATCAACCTGGCTTATTAGTAACTCCACGCCTGCACAAGTGCAGGGAGCAGCTAAACATGCTAATTCCAACACCACCCAGGAAAGCCTGCTCCAGGGAAACCTTTGGCAAACGTTCTCGGTGTGACTAGGGAGAACAGCAGTTCCTGATAAAAGCACAAGAAGATAATCGCTATTAACGCTTCTTGGGCTGAGCCCTACAACTCTTCTGAAGGTCTTTCTGCTCGTTAGACATAGAAAACTCTACAGGCTTGTGTAGGTTAAAGAGCAGCTTAGAATCAGGAGGCGGTTCTCACCCAGCCTAAATGGTTTTGTGTCTTGGGGCTCCCTAACTGTACAATGGGAGTTCCCCAGGATTAGGACTGTTGGGCTTACCTATAAAATACTAAATCTACAGGAAGATGTGGCTTAAGTTCTAAAGCTACCTCAGTCCCTGTGAGCCTCTGACAAAGAGGTCAGCGTCGGTCTTGGTACCCGCGGATGAACAGGAAAGTAAGAGGAAAAAGAAATACAGGAGAGCCAAAATCCTGGGATCGGGGCTTACAGCCTCTAGGACTGCAGCCTCAAATACCACTTTAGTAACCTTTTATTGAGAAAGAATAGGGGCTGGGGATATAGCTCAGTGGAATAAGCGCTTGCCTAGCAAGCGCAGAGTCCTGAGTTCGATCCCCAGTACCACCAAAAAAAAAAAAAAAAAAAAAAAAAAAAAGGGCTAATGGGAGGTTATCAAACGTTTTAGCAAGGACAATACAACTCAATTATCATAGGCAGGAGACTTGCCTAGGTAGCCAGCATGTTATCATTCCTTCCTGCCTATCACATCAAAGCATTTAGTGTTGACCCTGAGGCTTATGCTTTTGCTAGGCTTCCTCCAGGTCAGGCCTGAGGCAATGCATTGAAAGAGTAAACTAAAGAATGTCCTTCTCCACATTTCCTCCTTTTTGTTTTGCCGCAGTCCTTTGAAGCATCAGCGAGAAGGCTGCTAATTATCTTCCCATTTCTCATTGTTTTCTGGATGAACTTCACTAGACTTAAGAGGATCAGGCAAAGTGCAATTATAATACCATGTAAAATGACAGTAGAAATTTGGAAAAATAAGAATATAGTCCAAAGTCCATAACAGTGGTCAACCATCAGTCTGTATCTAGTGATTACATTTTTCTGCTGAATGTCTAAGACCAAGTTAAAGTGAAACTTGTATAAATAAAAATTTAACCTTTTGCTATCAGAGTCAGTTAGGTCTCCTCAAGAATCTTCTTGGAACCAAGTGTAGCATCTCTTGATCTTCTGTCAGTGTCAGCCATCTGGATGAGTCACGGCCTTTGCTAGACCAAGGTGCTTTCTGTGAAAGCCTGAGAGATATTTTTTCTCTTGGTGACTCTCCTTAGGCACACTATATGTCCCAGAATCACTTTCCTCTATGGTTCCATAATCTCCTTGATCAGAAAATCAGGGACTCAATCGAGTTATAAGACATCACAGCAGAGTTTCTCTTATGTCCTGAGTCTTTACTGACCTTGGAGGGCATAGCTGAAATATTAGCTGTTCTCTAGCTCAATTTCTCTAATTTTCAGTCTCCAAACCTCAGTTGTTAAACATCCAGCAAAGAAGATTAATGACATAACACTGTAAGGGAGGTAATAAGCTTAATATTACAGTCTGATGTGAATAGCAAACACTTTAGAACATACAAATGGAGCCATTATTTTTTAACAACTATGGATATACTAATATTTAAAACCTCCTAGAATGTTAACACACAATAGTTACATATTTTTACACAGAAATTTAGAAATCAAAACCATACATAACATTGCTACATGGCAATCATGAATATTTTAGTAGTTGAATCCTTGCCCCTGTAGAATGTTAGCAGACAACAGATATATAATTTTACAAAGAAAATTTGAAACCAAAGAGCCATACATAGTATTGTAACATAATAGGCATAATGACATTTATGAACATTTAAACACATTTTTAAACACATTTAATCACATATAAATATTGGGATAGATTAGCCCTTTTAGTCAATCAACCCTACCTACTAAATAAGAAGCATTCATCTAATTTGTTGTCTTTAAATAGGATGACATAGAAGAAATTTATAACATTGTCTGGGCTGTTTAATATCTAAGTATCTCTAAATGTGGTGGCATATACTGTACATTTGCAAGGCATGAATAGATTTCATACACCATGAAATTAGCAACAACAAATTGTCATTATTTTGTCTCTTAATTTAGTTTTGTACCAAATAACATCTTTTAATCAGAGAACCTTACTATAATTTTTACTGAAAAACTTTCTTCTGACCAAATGACCCAATTATTGCAATGTCTCCCAAGAGACTATGAAGATCACTGGAGGCTCCTTATTAATGAATAAAGGTTGGCTATTCCTCTATTCACCAACTGGAGTCCTACCCAATAATTTCTCCTCATCCTAAGGACTGTAGTTAAATACCTTAATTCTGATATCATTTAAACCAGCTGGTAACTTAGGTGAATGCATGCTTTAAAATCTATAACCCGATTGTATTAAGAATACAGGAGTTGGGGGGGTGAAAAAAAAAAAAAAAATAAAGAACATGGGAGGCTCGGCCCTCACCAGCAGGAGCGTCCCTCCTAACCTGCCTTACTGGTCCCTGGAGCTTCTGGGTGTCTGATGGGGGTATGCTTTTTCCTGGCGGAGCCTCCTACCCTGGGCCCCACTCTAGGCCCCACAAGCACATGAGGCGTGCAGCTGT
Source organism: Dinomys branickii (assembly GCA_004027595.1). Taxonomy (NCBI): domain Eukaryota; kingdom Metazoa; phylum Chordata; class Mammalia; order Rodentia; family Dinomyidae; genus Dinomys; species Dinomys branickii. The sequence goes on from PVLD010006277.1 coordinate 99,937, forward strand.
AGTGCTTTGCGCCAGCATTGCCTCACTAATACTGCCCCTCACAATCTTGATATCCATGGGGGGGGGGGGGGGGGCCTGGCTCCAGGGCCTCCCTACAGATGCCAAAATTCACTGAAGCTCAAGTCCCTTCTAATAAATTAGCATAGTATTTGTGTGTAACCTGCTCACATCCTCTGCATCTTTGGATGGCTGATGATACCAAATACAGTCTAAGTGCTATGTAAGGGGCTATTGCTCAGAGACCAGTATGGGGAAAAAAGTATACGCCAGGCATGATAGTGCACACCTGTAATTCCAGCACTTGGGAGGCTAAGGCATGAGGATTGCCGTGAGTTTAAGGCCACCCTGGACTACATAGTGAGTTCAAGGCTAGTCTGAACTACACTGTCTCAGGAAACAAACAAACTAACAAAAAACATCAATCCATTGTTGATGCAATCTATAGACATGGAACCTGGGGATACTAAACCAACTATATTACATCATCTGTCAAGCATCAAATGAGATCAATATAGGCATTTATATTATGTAGACCCCCAAGGGAATTATCTGACAGTTTTCACCAAAGGTCTCTGAAATGTGGAGTAAAAAACCATTCAAAAGGCATTTCATTGCATTATACTCTGCCCAGTGCATCCTTATCTTGGTCATGAAAACATTTTTCAAATGTAATTACCGTGCACTCATCATGCTTGACAAAAACAGCATTAATTCATTAATGCTCTCTAATGCCAAACCATTTATCTATTTCCTTGCTTTTTAAAAAAAGTCCTTTTAATTTAAAAAAAGTCCTTTTATTATTGATTTGTTTAAACCAGAGTTCAACAAGGACCTCTGACTGCATTTAGTTGTGACCTCTTCTCAGTCTATTTTATCCTATAATAATTGGCCCTTCCTTTTCCTCTACTGTCAGTTTGACTGAAGAACAGTGGATATTTCTTGGGGAAAGTGGGTCACTGTTCCTGTAGGATTGGATTTAACTGACTGCATCCTCACTGTTTAAGCCATTCTTCTGATCCTCACTTTTCCTGTAAATTAATAGCAATTCTAAAGACTTGAAACAGAGAAAGAAATTAAGATATGTTATGTACATGTACCACCTTCTCACAAAGAATGTACGTTAGGTGCTATACACACATACTAATAAACTCACATAAAGATGCAATATTGTATGCAAGAAAATATCATAAGTGATGACACAGAAAGACAAAACTAATGCTCTTTCATTACTTATTTTCAGAATAATTGATTACTACCCTAGCATCTTCTAGTAACAGACTATCAGGTTATTCATGGGGTTTTGTGGGTATCATCATCAATCCACATATTACTATTCTTTTAGATTCACAAATTTCCCAACTTTGGCCTATAGATGTTCCTGTGGTCCCTGTGTTGTCTTGGCATGACCCAGCAAACCTTAAAGAGCTCCCTCACTTCTTGGCCAAACAAGTTGTCCAAAGATGATGGCAGGAGCTCGGGTTGGGAACCACCACAAAGTACACATGTTCACAGTGTGGTCCTCAGCAGAAGGTGCTAGGGGAAGGTGGTATAGCTTTAAGGGCAGGGCCTATGGGGCAAGTTAGGCCATTACAAGTATATCTGAGAGGAAACATCAAGAACCTCTGTCTCTGTTTGCTTCCTAGATGCTGTGATGCGAACAGACCTCACCCATCCCACCCTCCCATGATGATGTGCTGTTCTGCCACTGGCCCAGAATAACAGGGCCAAGTGACTATGGACTGAAATCTTTAAATCCGTGACCCAAAACAAACCTCCCCCCTGTTAAGTTTATTGTCTCAAGTATTTTGTTACAGTGACAGAAACCTGACACACTGATCATGTGTGCAAAACCCAGAATCAGCCATTTCATCAAGGAAATGTTTCAGGAATTTTTTTTTTTTGGTAGCAAGAGTTGAACTCACTACTTTGCACTGGCCAGGCAGGCACTATGTCACTGAGCTATATCCCTGGCCCAGCAATTTTTTTAAATTAAGTACTGTAAACACAGCTGAGGCCTCCTTGAAGGCATCTCCCCAATCTCATGACCTTTATTTTTCTGATAGAGGTAAGCCCTACCTTGAACTATTATTTATCATTCTTGTTTAGGTCTTTATTCTTTTATTACATACATATATGAATATATGTGTGAATATCTATCTCTGTATATGAGGTGGTATTGTTTCTCCAATGTTTAAATATTACAGAAAGATATTACACCATATGTATCTTATTACCAATATTTTTCTTGCCATGCAATACTATTTTATAGGATTAATAGACATGTTTTGGTTTG
>PVLD010006278.1:0-44628 GCA_004027595.1 Dinomys branickii
CTCTGTCGGGAGTCGCCGGAGAGCTGCGCCGGGTCGGGGGGCGGGAGGGATCGAGCTGTCTGTATTCTCGGGGCGCTAGGACCCAGCAAATCTTTCTCTCCGCTCCCGGCGGCGTTTGGGGCCCTCCGCGCGGCCCGCCCGACACGCGCGAAACGTGGGATTGCCGGGCGTCTCCGCCGCTAGCAAGCCGATCTCTGTCAGGAGTCGCCGGGGGGCTGCACCGGCTCGGGAGGCGGGAGGGACCGAGGCGGCCGCGCTCCCACTGCGCTTGGACCGAGCCAAGCTTCCTCCCCGCGCAGATCATCCCTGGCTCCCAGCGTCTGGGGCTTTCCCACGTCTCGCCCAGGCAGCCTGGTCCGCCCTACCACATCTCCCCTGGGCATCTCAGAGAAATACGCCCAGTTTAAGCTTCCCAGCCGAGGTCCCGGCATTCACGCTCGCCAAGTCTGTCTCGAGCTGGTGGTTTTTTTTAAGGAGGTTCGCTCCCTTGCTGCTCACCTGGTCGCCATCTTCCCCGGAACCCTCTCCAATATTTGTTATTGATTGATTTCTTTATGATAGCCATTCTTTCTAGAGTAACATGGAATCTCAGAGTTGTTTTAGTTTGCATCTCTCAAATGACCAGTGATGTTGAACACTTTTTCATATATTTATTTGCTATTTGTATTTCTTCCTTTGAGAAGTGTATATTCATCTCAGATGCTCATTTTTGGATTAGAGCTTTAAATTTGGGAAGTCTGATTTTTTTTTCAATTCTTCATATGTTCTAGATATTAGTCCTTTGTCTCAGAGACAAGTAGCTATAATTTTTCCCCACTCTGTGAGTTTTCTAAGTAAAGCTATGAACATAGTGGCAATTGCACTCAAGAGAAAGAACAGAATTTGGCCTCTTAAACCAACACTACCTTCCTGGATTTTGAGGCACTAAAATGAGGGAAGAGCTGAAAAGGTAGCTAAGCCTTCTTCCCTCTCACCCAAGACCCTTCAGCTTCAGGTTAAGCTTGGTGCAGAAGAAAAGAGGCAGATTCAAGAAGCTAGAAGTGTTTATAGATATGTAACATGTCCTTGGAGCTCCAGTTATGGGGCTCATCATGCCCAATTAAAATTTCACCTACGAGCCAGATGCAGTGGTGTACGCCTATAATCCCAGCACTTGGGAGGCTGAGGCAGAAGGATCATTGCAAGTTTCAGGCCAGCCTAGACTACAGAGTGAGCTCAAGTCTAGCCTGAACTGCAGTGAGACCCTGTTTCCAAAAGACAAAAAAAAAAATTTCACCTAAGAGTAGAATTCGTGCAACCAAGTCAAGAATTGATGAATCGATTTTTAAATTAAAACTTATTTAAAAAAAAAACTGGAAAGCATGACATAAACACATGCATGCTGCTCTTTGACTGCCTACAAATATAACTTGCAAGGAAAACATTGGTGGCTAGGGAAAATATTGGACATTGGGTTACATCAGTCCAGGATCTCTCTATCACAGAAAAAGCATCTGCTACAACACATTTACATTTCTCTGTTAAGGGCCTGCGTTCACTCTTTCTCTTTGACCTCTGTGCAAATGAAATTTGTGAAACAAATCACTGCATCTACTGGAGCTGAGAGTCTCTTTGCATTTCCATTCATCTCATTCTTTCCAGGGTTCTGCTTTCAGGCACATGGAAAGAAAAAGCTAATAGAGTGGCAGGCCTTGGTCTGAAATCAGCGCTCAGAGGATCAGCCCACGTAGGAGCAGATCTTTTTGTGAGGTTGAATGGGGCTGATAAAATAACCAATTGTCCTGCTGTGTGGAAGCTATGGGAATTCAGCTAATGGAACTCACACAGGTCCCAGGGACCCACCTCACAGTTATAGCAAGAACCTGAAGAAAGAGCAAGATCTAAACAAGGTGTTGCTATAGGTGAATTAACCAGTATGTAAATGTGTGTGCACACATCTGTGGCCTTGTGCATGTGGAAGGAAAATTCGACCATGAACACATACACAGGTTTGATATATGCTGTTTCTGTTGTAAATTTTAGCACTATTTATCAGTCCTTTTGGAAAAATTCCCCGTATATCAACTATACTCCCACCAAGAGGCTCCCAGGACTACGGGGGTATGCATTCCATTAAAACCAATCAATGGTATTGTTAACTTATGTAAATATTTCCATGCAATTATCAACAGAAGCATAATTATCTGACTAATATTACACTGAGAAAGCATGTCTTGAAACACACTGCTGAACTCAAAATGTTCATTTGGAATCCCCAGTCCCTAGACTTCTTTTTGGTGTGATTTCCAGCTCATTTAGCAACTCAGAAGCCAAACAGGCATAGCCTGCAGCTGAAACATACCAGGGTAACTTCAGTCTGTCCCCAGGGCCTCATCCTGTGCCTTTTGCCTATATGCCTCCTATCACAACAGACAGAAAGGATGTACACGGAATGTCTCCACTTGGATCTAGGCAGTGAAGGTGATGGTGAAAAGAGGTGGTAACAGTACTGAACAAAATTAAAATTGCATGTGTGTGTGCCCGTATTGGATGTAGACCAGGGAACGTCTGCTTTAACAGGAAAGAATAAGTAGTTCTTGCTAAGGTATAAACAGTGTATACAGCTTCATGGTAAAGCTAAGTCTGCACATGTTATTTCTCTTTCTAGGATGTGTAATCACTTCCCAAAGCTGCTTTATTTTTACAAAGAATAGAGTCTTTAGGTAAATGGAAACAGCTGTAATATGGCATCGAGCTTAGAGAGCTGAAAAGAAAGGTTGCCCTTCCGGGGAGCTGGGGAGGAAGGGAGAGTCATACAGTACGGCTTTCCTACATTGCTGAAAATATAGCTACTTATTTCAAGATCGTCCCAGATTGGAGGGCAATGTGTGCTGCCTGATCCTTGCACAATTAGAGTATTAGTAACAGAATTCAATTCCTCAGTGCATCCATGTTAGGTTCCTAAACAGCTTGACTATGGAAGTAGCTGAAGAGGCAACCTGGGATAATCCAGTAGTCTTTAACATGGCCCTGGGTGGCCCTGCCACAAGTGACCCATAAGCCAAAACAACACGTGCCTGTGTAGAACTTGGGACAATAGGGAGACGAGGCAAACCTGGCCTTGCAGCGTGGGCTATGGGCCACAGTTAATGTCCATTTCCTTTGGAAGGCTTGGAGACCTAGGGGAAATGGACGACACTGATAGTCATCCTAGACACCTGGATTTTGGCTACTCTCGCCTGGACATCTCTCATCTGGCTACATCAAAAAATATAGGGTTCAGGAAGGACTCAGGTGTTAGAAGGTAATTCCAGGGTATAATATCTATGAGCTTCCGGCTTGCTATCTGCTGCAACTATTCCCCTAAGCACCACGAGTGAACTCAGATTCTGCCAGGACAACTCTCAGCCGCTATGGTACCATGAGTACCTACCTACAGGCGGTATTTAGTAAATGTGCTGTGTGATCGTACCCCACCTTACAATGTTGCTTATGTCTTCTATGTGCCTGTCTCCTATATCCTCATTAGGACTGTAAACTGGACAACATACTTCAGCACAGATCCCTACAGAGCATCCTATAGACTCCTCCGTAAAGACATTGACTCCTCGAGACAGGTCTGTGCCTCAAATAAATAGGTATTTTCTGTTCATTTCACTTACATTATTTAATATAATGTGGCCCTTTAAACTCTCACCTGCTTCTAAATGGAATTAGACTTTCCTAGTCCAGCTGGGGAGTGGCAAGAGAAAAAGTATATCATATAGGATATTTTGATTATTTATGTCCTCATACCAAGAATTATTTATACAATAAATACATCAGAAGTACTGTCCAGGGCCGGGGATATAGCTCAGCAGTCCAAGCACCTGCCTGACAAGCATAAGGTCCTGAGTTCGATTCCTGGTACCAAAAAAGAAAAAAGAAATACTGTCTAGTACATAAATATAAATGGTCTCTCATTTTATTTAATCCACTTCTATATTTGCTTTTCTGAGTTGTTTCTACAAAAAAAAAAAAAGACACATTTCTCTTAGGGTAGTCTGTTTGGAATGAATTATTCAAAGGGTAATCCTGCAGTGCATGGCCTTCACAGGTAATACAGCCATCCCAACCCCAAGGAAACACCATATACACAGATGAACCAGGTAGCAGGTAATTACATGCTTTAAAGTTTTTCTACCATCCAAAGCAGAATTGCTAGGAATTCCCATGTTGCATTTGAACTTTAAGACCTTGATTTGCATGAAACATTTTGTAACAGAGGTACACTTATAACAGCAGTTTCTCTTGCACCAGGATTTAGAGTTGGGCCACACAGGAGACTCGCAATTCAAGGCTTTTTTGAAAAAATATCAAGCTCATCAAAAAACCTGTACAAAACAGCAATTAGTAAAACCAAACCTGCGATGAGCATCCATCTGCTAATTATACTGCCATGGCCTGAGGGAGAATCATCCAGCCCTGGCCACTAATCCAGTGTGATTGCATCTGCATCTGAATGAATGATGTCAGGCCCTTCTACAGCTGTGACCCAGTGGGGTCATCAACCAATCAAAGACTCAGCGCAGCTGGGCCTACTCATTTGTTCTCCTAGATCTTATCAGGCCTGACTCGATCACCCATCAGAACTCTCCTTTCTCACCTTTGGTCTCAATTTTCCTGCACTGCAAATACCCAGAAAAGAAATAAGGTTAAAATCTTCTAATCCATTGGTTTTCAAAGTTGTTGTTTTTTTTTAATCAGGGAATCTTTTCCTCATAGTAAGGCTCACCACAAACCCAGGATATAAAGGAAAGGCATCGCATGTGCTTTGGTCATAGAGGGGAGGATGGCGGGCAGCCCACCTCCTGCACTGACCTGCCCCCCACATAAGGACTTCAAGTTACACAGGCTGTTCCTTCCATTTCTGGATGAGCCCAGAGATCGGACCCCAATGTTTAACAGGGCGTTATTGGCATTTGGGGGCTGAAGCAGTCTTTACCGCACAAGATTGGCTATAAATGTAGTCCTCTAGCATTGCTATTCCCAGCCAAATTCCTATGGCCACCTCCTATAGGTTTGCGGGCCAAAATCAACCACTGAGAAAGTGAGTCTGTCTGGTTCCACCTAGGCTGAGAATCGTGCAGCCTGGAGTGATTTGCGCTCCAGGGTTAGACAAAGGGTAGCAACCTGGTGTACCTAGGTTTCCTGATTCCCTGCCTCCTGATTCTTGCTTGACAGCACTTGGACCTTCCAGCCAGATACCGTTTTTTCCTTCCCTCACCCCTCTTGAGTTTTGCCTTATTGGTTCAGTCCCTGCTAATGCAGTTCATCTTCTGCTGCATGAGGCGCCCCTCATTCTTTACATCCTTAAAGTGCAGAGCAAGCTCTTCTGTCTAAGGAGGCTAATTCAAAGATGTCCCCTAAACTTGCTCTGTGGTGACTGCAAATTTAACTCCTGGTCCCTTGACCATTGTGGCTTCTCCATGACATATGAGTTTCGATGCAATAACCCAGGTGCACTGATTTTTTCCTTCTCTTTAAATGGTATTATCTCATTCTGGATCAACTACAGTGTATTCTATATAACCACGCTAATAGTAGATTGTCTGGGCTGTGTTCTTGGTTATAAAGTCAGAGAAACCTAGGTTGGAATCCTCCTCTTCCTCCTCCAAGCACCGGCTGTGTGACTTTCTGAAGGAGACCTGGCAGCACAAGACCTTGCACCCTGTACCCTAAAGAGAGGGAGAGAGAAAAGCACGTCAAGGTTCTCATTCATAGAATGGAGAGCAAAGAAAATTTCCCTCCTATGGATTAAAGGCAGTAAGGTGTGTGCAGTACTTAGCACCCACAGTTGTTCCACAGTTGATATTGTCACTGTGATCATCCAACCATTATTCTCTCACCTTGGTGTGATTTGTTGGGATAAATTCCCTTACAGCATGTTTCAGAAAGGGGTCAAATGGAGGGACCTGAGCACCCTATGCTCCATTCTTTGGCCAGTTTCTCACTGGCTTTCAAACTCATCCAGTAATGTCAGCCCACTTGGAAGGGATGTCAGACCTCCTTCTTCTTCCTCTGATAAGAGGGGTGGACACCCCAGGAGTCATCTGAGAGATCTTATTTCCCGCTGATATCAGGGTTGGCAAATATCCAGACCTCTTAAAATGTTTTTTTTTTTTTACTATCAGCCTATCAGTTCTCCAGAGGGAACTATCATGTCTGAGACAGTCGAGATCCTTTTATTCTGACGGTTTGAGTTGTGTACTTGAAATCATCTTTGACAAGGAAAAAACAGGCTGGAGTACAACAAAATCATAGACCGTCCACAGTGACCAATTTTCAAACTTCAAACTCCACACGAGTGCTTAATTATGACACAGGGAAAAGAATTTCCATGGAAATTTTATGTAAGTTTTTGTCTTTTGCACTCAGTACTAAAATACTAGTTGAACAATTTCAAAAATCATGCCTATTAAGTAAAACTAAGCCAAACATTGTTCTGAGATCTTTGTCATTTCAAAGTACAATCTGTTTTGCTGAACCAATTAGTTTTTGCAAAGTTATATATGTGTGGAGCACTTGTTAAGTGCTGGTTCAAAAATCTATCCATGTGGTTAGTGTTTTAAATGATATACACAGATGTTAAGTCTGTATGAAAAACTGTATTTTATTGAAAATAGTTAAAGACCAAATAAATCATAACAAATTCAATATTAAATTCCATGTTGGAATTCTTTGGGTAGATCAGATTCAGCCACTGTTCTTAATAGAAAGCTTTTGTGTGTTTCTGAAGAAATTTTGCCCAAGAAAGGACTAGCAGTTTCCCAGCTAGTTTTCCTTGCTCTTTTCATTGTCAATGAAATGATAATTATTCAATTAATATGAATGTCTTGCCAACAAGTGGAGAGTGGTTTCATTTCAGTTGTTTACTAATTATTATTGGGTAGATCTTTAGATCCTTGAAAACGTTGTCCAATTGTGATGAGCTACAAATGAAGCGAAGCCTGGTTAATTAGGGAATAAGAGCAATTAACTTGTCAGCAGTTAATTCTGACAGTCCCTAGAGAAATTCTACATTTAGGGGATACATATCACAGGAGCTATTGACCTCTAAACCTTCCTCCTTTTCTGTCACTGCTGTTTAATGGAAAGTCACTTATTTTGTCAGGCTAATAACTGAGGTAATGAAGTAGCCCATAGCTTCAGCTTACTACTGTTTTTCTCTTGCTAATTTTAGAAAGTTTAAAAATAGATGAATGGGTCTATTTTGGACATCATTAAAAGAGGAAGCCCTAGGTGGGACTTCAGGGAATCCATGGAGACTGCTAACCACCCCCACAACTATCCGGAGCTCATTAGTGTACCACGACTAAAGAAAAGTTGGTTGTGGCTTTTTAAAATTATAAAGCCATTGTGAGTCAAGGCAATTTTGTTTGAGAATTTGATTTAACCAGGCAAGGAAGGGTGTCTCTGAAATTTGTTCTTTGATTCCTCCTTTACTGTCTTTACAAAACAGTGGAATGAATTAGTACATTTGTAGCCATCTTGGTCGCGGGGGTAACTAAGTGAACTGAGGTGGAACTTATTTTAAAAATCTTAAGAGAAAACTCTTAGGATAACTTGTCAAGCTTTTCCAAAGGGTAATCATTTAAGCCAGGACAACCGATGGCCATATCTGGAATTTCCCGTTTTCAGTGTAAGTTCCGGGCAGCGTATCTCCTCCACAGCCAGACTGCAGCTTGTTGTGATGAGACAGGACCTAATACACTCTTTGCTTTTTCCTGGCTCCCCCTTCCTACAAAAGGCTGGGACAGGAAAGTACAAGCCTGAATCTTGGAAGACTGAGGCACTGGTCTGTCTGCCTGATGACGTTTATCCTTACAGTTTTCCTTTGTGATACTGGAAAAAAAAGTAAACTGTTCTAAGCTCAAACCATTACAACAATTACATAGGTTATGAAAGAAGCATGAAAATGGAGGCAACTAATATCTCGGCCCGGAGTTTTGGTGAAGTTGTTTACAGCTAGCAGTGTTGACCTTGTTGGAAGTCAAGGGGACAAAAACATAGCAGGTTTATCCCTGTCCCCCCCCCCCCCCCCCCGGCCCCAAGTTCTGAACCAAATGAGTAACAGGACAAACAGGTAAAGTGGACAGGAGCCCATGCCAACTCTGTTTTAAATGGATAGTGTTCAGTTCAGATTTAACTATACTCCCAGGGAAAATTACCTTGATATTTTAAAGAAATCAGCAAAATGTAGCACTATATTAAGTATCATATCAGGGGCTGGGGATCTAGCTCAGTGGCACAAGTGCCTGCCTGGCAAGTTCAAGGTCCTGAGTTCAATTCCTGACCCCCTCAAAATAAAAAAATAGATATCATATCAGAGAAAGTGGCATTGGTAAAAGTGGCTTCTCTCACAAATAAGCAGATTTCCTAGTAGGATTAGACCCCAGAATTGGAAGAACTTACAATTCTTGGGCCACTAGACCATATTACATAGAAAAAGCGCCCATGTGAACCTTGAACCAAGGAGTTAAGTGGACGATGTGTACCTGCAGGCTCCTGCACACTGAAGAGAGAAACCATGGTTTTGCTGTCTAGTTTCTCCTTCCAAGTTAAAGCATCAGGCAAGTTGCTCCTCTTCCCAGGAAGCAGTAAGGACGGGACAGGGATACAGGTGTACTTTGCAAGCCAAGTTCTGTCCATTAGAGTAAGGAAAAAAACTTCCTCCTAATTGATGTTCCAGACAAAGCTTTTCCTAGCTACATTTTCATCATTAAGACATGGAGCACAATAAAATCTGAATTCAACTTTATTAATTTCAAAATTCAGGTGATTAACGTTTCCATTGTTAGTAACAAAGAACCTACAGAACAAATTATTAGTATCTATACAATTTTCAAGTGATTATTTTGATTCCCACAAGAATGCAATTAAGTTATTCCAACGTGCCCACTCAAATAACAAAAAAAGAACCAGCTAGCTATAAAGACATTTTTCATGGAAGTAACATGAAACATGCATATGTATTTTGTTCATACTAGAACAGTAGAATTGTTGACTTGGTTGTTTTTAGTTTGTTTCTCCATACAGACATATTCTACCCTGGTGTACCATCAGTTTACTGTTAAGTTAAAAAAGACTATAAGGAAAAGGAGCAGTGAATTGCATTATTTTCCTTTTCCTTCTTTGTCAGTATTTTTAGCATGACTGATAGAATAATATTGGGAAGGTAATAAAATAACAGAAAAAATGATAAGGTTGCCTGGTCACTTCCTAAATATTATTTCATGTTTCTTGTATTTGAAACAAATCCTTGATGGAGCAGGAAATGTGGTCTTTGGGAGCTGGTAGCATTCCTTCCCATCTCCCCACCTCTCGTACACAGATGTGGGTGTACTGTGGGTACCTTGTACCTGTATTGAATCTTATTGAACTCCTGTGCTCTGCGGGTCCACCACAGTTCTTGCTTTGGGGATACCACGAACACTACCTAGAAATGTGACCTCTAGCCATTGCGCGTACAGTTTCTCCTCTACTCAAAAGCGAGCTGCGTTGTTCTGAACAGAGACAGCAGAGCAATAAAACAAGTGTGGTGTACTTTGGGGACAGAGGACCCCAGGAAACAGCCCAGCTTCTGTGCCTGTGAGGGTAGCGCTGAGGAAAGAGTTAGATCCAAGTGAGCTCAGGCCACAGAGTAGGCACAAGAAAGACTGAATCCTAGCATGATGAATTGTCTCTCACTTGTGCAAGGAGGTGAAGGTAACCAATACCAAATGGGCCTTGTACTAAAAGAAAGCAGACTTCATGCTATTGCTAGCTAGCATCAGTGGGCCTATTTACCCCTCAGTTAATACAAAGTAATTCTTCTTAAATTGTTCGGACTTTTATGGACCCAGTTTAGCCTTTTCATTAAATTACTTTATATCGAGCCCAAAAGTATGCAAATGTTTTCTTCAGTTCTTTGCCTTATAATTCCTGGAACACACCATGCTCTCCTTCCATCTTGGCTGCCTAAGGAACTCATGATGGGATGGTTTCTCTCAGAGCCCTCCCTGTGTGATACCACAGCAGCTCACCCATACCCCATGTACCTTCTGTCTGTCTTCCTTTGTGAGCCCCTGAAAGTCTTGACTTCAAGGACAATGAGCAGGTGCTCAATACAACAGGTGCTTCAGAAGGAAAAATGGATATACTATTAATTCACTTTGAAACGTCACACAGCTAATAAATTATAGAGCCAAAATTAGAATCCTGTGTCTGTCCCTGGGCCTCAACTTCCACAATTTTATGGCCTGACAATTGTACAAGATGCTCATGCAGAAAAACGGCGACTTTTTCAGCTATTGCTGCAAGAGCCTTCATTCGCAGATTAATGTTGATAAAAAGGCAAAACAATTCTTCACTGAATAAATAAACACAAAAGACTACAAAATGTTCTGCTGAAATAAATTGTATCACTGGAGTCGTGATAACTTGGGGAACTTTTCTATTTTTAAGTTCTTTTCACAATCCTTTTAGAAGGCAGTATTCCAAGTAAACACTTAGCCGACATGTACTTATTTAATGGATCCTGAATAACAGTCTGCCTGCACCAGGCAGGCTGGGGACAGAAAGGTAAATAAGATATGTTCTCTTGCACTTAAGAATATGTAGTCAAGAAAAAGTCATACATAACAGTCTCCATGATCATTTAATATCAGGTAAATCGTGTCACTTTTGTGTCCAAAAACATCCACTGGTTTCTTTTCTCATGTGATGGTGACTCCAAATTTCTTGCGATGACTTACAAGATGCTTGTAGCACAGCCTTACTGCACCCTTCTGACCTCCTCCTCTACCACTTTGGCACTCCCAGGTCTCTACTTCCTTCCTTGGAATGTCCTTTAAATATCTTAAGTGTCATTCCCCCAAGTTACCATAGCTCACCCCATCACTTTCTGAGGGTCTGTGCTCTAATGCCTTCCAACATCTTTCTCTCCCCCGTATACTTTCCTTCTTTGACTCTTACTCTTGACTGATAATGTGTACATTTGTTTTCTTTATTTTACCTACCTCTGTCTGTCTCTCTCTTACACATACACATCCACAAACACATGTACTCATTTAAGATCTCCATATAAGCTCACAAGTATGAGCCCAAAGGATGAATTGGCTGCTTTATTTATATTCAACTGATAGTGTTAAATGAATGGATGAGTGAGTCAGTACATGTAATACATTGGTATATCAGATCTCCCGTGGCCAAACCCTACCTATGGCCACTGTTACATATATTGTAATGTAAACTTCATCCAAATATACTGTACTCAACTATAACAGTTACTCTCTTAAGCTGTACTTGTGAGAGCTATTATTAATGGGAACTGAATCCTGGTGATGGGTCTAGCCCTGGTACTGGGATTGGACAGGGACTAGCCCTGGCACTGGGATTGGACAAGTCCCTGTATTAGGTCTGTTTGTTGTTGTTGAAGTTCTTTCTTATTTCTGCAGTTCCATTAGAATTAGCCACCAGACTAGATGGTATGAAGAAGACAAAGTGATTAACATAAAATTTAGGCGGTGAGGAGACTTTGGTCTAGCAGGAGAGAGGAAATCAATGCTTGATCATCCAAACAGAACCCAATAGAATTCTTTTTCTAAGCTAGTGCATATTAATTTTACAAAATATTGTCATTGTGATGTTTTCATAATGCATACACCATTTTCATCATATCCATTTCCCCTACTTTCCTCTACCTTCCCTTACATTTCCTTTCCCCTATTCCCTTCTTCTTACGTAATAATCTGTGAAATGTGTTTCTGAAGGTAGAGCATGTCGTGAAGACTCATGAGAGAAAGAATTCTTGGTGAAAGAACCAGAGAAGTCTTATTGAAGAAGTCAGGACTGAATTAGTGTTTCAGTTAGGGGTTGAAGAATAAGTGGACATGTGAGAAAGACGAGGACCCACAGAAGGCACACAGAGAGAACAAAGCCCCGAGACCACGGGACAAAGTCCAGTCTACTTTGACTAACGCCAGTAGACTGATGGAGCTAAAGACAATGATCCACTGAGATCTTAGGAGCCACTGAATATGCTCAACAATTTTGTATGGCAGAAGGAAAATGTATAAACCTGTGGTCAACTCTACCCAGGCCGTGGGGAACATTCAATATTTTGGAGACTGGATATTTAGCAAAATTGAAATAGCAATTTCTCCTCAGAGTTCTAAAAAATAGCATGCAGGCACACCTCAGAGATGTTGCAGGTTCATTTTCAGAACACCACAGTAAAGCCAATATCACAATGAAGTGAGCCTCATGAATGTTTTAGATTCTTGGACCATGTAGAAGTTACATTTGCACTATACTGCAGTATATCAGGTGGGCAATTGCATTATGTTAATAAAATCATTGTGTGTATCTTAATTTGTGTCTACCTTAATACAATCCTTGTGTATACATTAATTTTAAAATGCTTTGCTGCTAAAAAGTAAAAACTCATCTAAGCTTTCAGCAGTCGTAACTCTTTTGCTGGTGGAGGGTCTTGCCTCAGTGTCGATGGTTGCTGATTAATCAGGGTTTGTTTGCTGAAGTTTGAGTAGCGGTGCCAATTTCTTAAAATAAGATAGCAGTGAAGTTTGTAGTGACTGACCCTTCCTTTCATGAAAATTTCTCTGTAGTATGTGATATTACTTGTCAGCATTTTACCCATACAACTTCTTTTAAAATTAGACTCATTCTTCTCAAACCTTGCCCTTGCTTTATCAGCTTTGGTTGCGGAATATTCTCAATCCCTTCTTCTCATCTCTTCAATGTTTGAATAATCTTTAGCAGGAATAAATTTCTTCTCAAGGAACTTTCTTTTTCTTTTTCATCTATAAGAAGCAATTCTCCATCCAGTGCAGCTTTATTATGAGGTTGCAGAGATTGAGTCATATATTCAGGCCCAAATTTTCATTCTCTTCTTCTAGTTCTCTTGCTGTTTCCATATCCGCAGTTACTCCTTTCACTCACATTTGAATTTTTCAAAGCCAGGCATGAAAGTTATGATCAACTTCTCTCAAACTCCTCTTTATATTGATGTTTTGCCTCTTCCTGTGAATAATGATTTTTTTGAATATTATCTAAAATGATGACCCTTTCCACAACATTTTAAATTTCCTTTCCCCAGGTCTATGACAACTCTATCTTTATGAAATATATTTCTTATATAGAAGGCTAGAAAGTTAAAATTACTCCTTGGTCCATGGACTAAAGAGTGATTTTTTTTTTTTTTTGTCTTTTTGAGATAGGGTCTCCCTATGTAGTTCAGGCTGGACTTGAGCTCACTTTGTAGCCCAGGCTGGTCCTGAACTCACAATCTCCTACCTCAGCCTTCCAAGTGCTGGGATGACAGGTATGCACCACCACGCCCGGCCATGGGCTAAAGAGTGAATGTTGTGTTGGTAGACATGACAACATTCAACTTATTGTACATCTCCAACAGAGCTCTTGGATGACCAGTTGCATTATCAATGAACAGTACTATTGTGAAATTCATCAAGTAGGTCTTCAACAGTGGGCCAAAAATACCCAGCAAACCATGTTGTGATATGAGCTATCATCCAAGCTTTGTTGTTCCACTTATACACAAAGGCAGAGCACATTTAGTATCATTCATAAAGGCCCTATGATTTTTTTAATAATAAAATAACAGTGGCTTCCACTGAAAGTCACTGGCTACACTAGCTCCTAACAAGAGACTCAGCCTGTCCTTTGATGCTTCAACACCAAGCGCTGACTTCATTTTTCTAGGTATAAAAGTCCTACATCGCACTTTCTTCCAGCAGAAGGCTATTTTGTATTGTTGAGAATCTCTTGTTTAAGGTAGCCGCCTTCATCAATTATCTCAGCTAGTCTTTTGGTATATTTGTTGTAGTTTCTCTGTGGGCATTGGATGCTTCTTGTTACTCTTTGATATTATAGAGACTGTTTCTTTGCTGAAACTTCATGAGCCACCCTATAGTAGCTTTGGACTTTTCTTCTACAGCTTCTTCACCTCCCCAGCCTTCATAGAACTGAAGAGAGTTAGGGCTTTGCTCTGTTAGGCTTTGGTTTATGGGACACTGTCCATGTAAGCATTAAGGTTGTTTCACCTTCTTATTCATGTGTACACTGGAGCTGCATTGTTTACTTACTTCAAGAACTTTTTCTTTGATTTCATTACTTGGCTGTTTGGATGCAAGAAATCTACATTTTAACCTGTCTTCATTTTTGACAGACATTCCTTCCCATGCTGAGTCATTACTAGTTTATAATTTAAAGTGAGAAATGTGTGACTATTCTTTTCACTTGAATACTTACAGGCCATTGTACAGTCATTAGTTGACTGAACTTCAGTACAATTGTATCCTAGAAAATAAGAAGAGGCAGAAAGCTTAGGAAGGGGCAGAAAGATGAGGAACAGGCTGGTAGAGAAGTCAGAACACATACAGCCTTTATTGACTCAACTCACAGTTTTATGGATGTAGTTCACAGTGCCCCAAACAATTAGCAACCATAGACCATCACAACATGCTCCTATATAGTCATGAAAAAGTTTGAAATATTGTAAGTACTAAAATGTGAACTACTAGGTTACAGACACAGGTTAGCACAAGCGGTGGATGAAAATGGGACCCACAGGCTTGCTGGAAGCAGAGTTGCCACACAGCTCTGCTATTGTAAGAAATGCAATATAGTATCTGCAAAGCACAAGGAAGCGAAAACAGAAGAAATGAGGTATTGGAAAGCATTGCTGCAAGTTGTGCGTACTTCATTAGCACTGGGTTCTGCTGCTTATTATTCAGCAGAGATTTTCTGGTCATCGAAGCAATTTGAACAAACGAATGACACAACTGGAGCTTTTCCTACTGTCAAGTGACCTAAGACATCAGGTGTCGTTTGATCTTCCCTGGAACAACTGTCAACGAAGGATGTGCAATGGATAGACAGATAGATAGATGATAGATAGGCCGATAGACTGATTGATTGATAAGAAGATGGAATGCCAAATTGGCCCACTACCTGTAGCTAAGGATGTTTTTGCATATTGAGTTGTGGAAAAAAATCAACACAAGAATACCATTTTGTGATAAACAAAAAAAGTATACGATTTTACATTTCAGCATCCTTTCATAAAGTTCTATTTGATCATGGCCACCACTTGTATCACTTTTTGTGCTTCCTCTGGTTGTCTTCATTCTGTAATAGCGGAATTAAATACAAAACCAAAAACATTTACCATCTTCTCATTTACAGAAAATGTTTTTGACCCCTGGTCCGTGTACTAGATTATAACCGCTTCCAGTTGAAACCAGTCTCTCATAACCCTTCAGCTGGTGACTTACACATTCTAGAGTTGATAAATGTCTCCTGCATTCATATCAATGTAAAAAATTTAGTATTAATGTATGTGCTACACAATTTGTGCTTCTGTATGCTAATAAAAACTGAAAGCACTAATTTCTTTATATTTTTGCAAAGATTGACACTTACCTAGTTTGATATTTAGCATATGAATTCTACCACAGAATTTTAACAAAAACTCCATGCTACAGTGAGAATTTATCATATTCAAAAAGAAGAGTAATTTTACAGGCTTTTTAAAAAAATATGAAATCGATGTTCATTTAGAAATCTTGAAAATTACACCAATGTACCATTCAAACTTTAAATGTCAGTACATAAAACTATGTTAGTTTTCTAGCACAGAAATAAATTAAGGATTATAAAGTTCTAAGCCATGGCATTATCTGTCTTGAGGATAAATTAGGGATAATGTAAAATTAATCTTCAAAAACTTCTAAATTTAGTATTTACTGGGACAAATGCAATTCTGCAATAGATTTTACAAAGTAAGACACTACATGTTCAATGGAATGTAGGGGAAAATGTGAACACTATATACTCCTGAAGTAGATTGAGAGTAGGAGAGAGTGCGTAGGAGGACCATGAAGACTAGATTAGTCTGCCCTTTTGAGACAGGGCATTGCTATGCAGTTCAGGCTGGCCTTGAGCTCACTTTGTAGCCTAGGCTGGTCTCAAACTCACAATGATCCTCCTGCCTCAGCCTCCTGAGTACTGGGATTACAGGTGTGTGTTACCACACCCAGCAGGACTATCCAGTTTGAACACATGAAACAGAATCTTTGTAGGGTAAAATGGTATTAAACAGAAATCCTTGTTTCATATATATTCCTAGTAAAATTTCTTGCTTCTCTGACTTTTAATATTGTTTGTCATTACCTATATCTCTCTGTCTGGCCATATTGTCTGGGTTGCAATGATGCTATCAGTAAATCAGGTAAACAATTCAGTGAAACTGATGTCAGATGACGAGCACCCAACTGTGATTCCAAAGTGGTCAACACCAAGCCAGTGCTGTTGGGTTGATTCTTTCATTTATCACAATCCATGATGAAGAAAAGGTCTTCCAAGGACCTTTCATTCTGACATTCAAGATAGCAAAGCAATACGCTTTATTTTTAACATTTGTGATTGACTAAATATTCAATTGATTTAGGTGAATAACATTTTTAAAATAATGTATGAAGCTGAGTATATGTATTTCTTCTTTCTCACATATTCTTTGTGTATCTACTAGTATAGTGGCTCTATTCTATCAGGTAAAGAAATAATGTGAGAGTTTTGGAGGGTTCAGAGAGATACATAGGGAGACCCAAAATGGTGAGGCAGTGAATGCCAGCAACTCAGCTTCTCCAGGACCAAGCATCTAGAGTCTGGAAAAGAGTAGCTTGGAGAATAGAAGTGAGTGAAGGGTACATGGGAACAAGCAGGGAACTGACTGGCAGGAGGGAAGAAAACTGGATTAACTGATACGGAAGAAATAGAACTGTGGAAGAGAAACTGCACAGCGCCACAGACTTTGCCAACCCGGAGGCAAAGGGAAACTAACAACTTTTCTGCTCACAGAGACTGGAGAACTACAGCAGGACCAAGAGAGTCTTCTGAGGTTGGAGCCAGGAGGGAGAACACAAGATACTGCTTCCAGAGTGGCCTTCCACGGTTGGCAGTTGGTGAGTGGCCTCAGCACAAGAGCCAGAGGTTTCAGTCATGGAGAGGAGGAGCTGGTAGGGACATGATCGTAGGGAAGGGCTGAGAGTTAGAACCTGGGTCCCAGAGTTGCCCCTGGGCTGCTTCGCACCGCAGGTTTCCCGAGCGGATGCGGGAAGGACAGTCACTGGAGGTTGCCAGCAGGTGGAGAGCAGACTGGGGGAGTCCCGCTGAGAGGCAGGGGCTGGCGAGCGCAGCCCAGGCTCCCTAGGTCAGAGGCCAGGTTCAGCCTGAGCTGCACAGGACTGGAAGCTCACGTTGGCGCCTGTTCCCATTGTGAGCAGAGCTCTAGGCACAGCGCGGTGCTGGGGTAGACTGCACCTGAGAACCCCAGCGCCAACAAAGACCTGTCCTTCCCGAGCTCTGCTCCTTAACCCTGGGCTGAGGAAAAGAGTCACACATCTAAAACATCAGGAACTTTCTTTTACTATTTATTTGATTGTACTATTTTTTCAGCTTCTGTTTTTCTTTTACAGTTTTACTTTTTTTGTTCCGCTCTTTGCTATTTTCCCCCTCCTGTACATTTCCCCTCCACACACTCATTCTACCCTTTTTCTTTTATGCGTATGCCTGTGTCTGTGTGCTGCTCTTCATCGTGCCTTTTTCTCCCAATATTGTTTATAGAGGGTAAGAGAATTCTCCCTTGTCCCTTTATACCCCTCCTGCGTTTATCTGTATCTCTTCACCAGATCTCTTTCTCCTGTGTTTTATTCCTTTTCAATTTTTCTTTTGCTTTTTCTCCCTTTTCTTTGTCTCCCTTTAGCTTTTTCTCTAATCTCTATAACAAGCATAGAATCTTTCCCCAGCCCCAGTTTTCACTACCAATTTTATACCCAGTTTTCCATTATGCCCATCTAAATATATAACATGCCTCCTTATCATTAGTATGATCCTTTGCCTCCTTTATTTCCTCCTACCCATACCATAAAACACAGAACTTAAAAAAAGAAACTTTTTCTGTTTTTCTCTTCTCTTCCCCTCTCTGACATCACCAGTCCCCAACCCATGAGTTTTAGATAGCTGATTCTATAAATTGAATGCTGTTTTGACCAGAAGAGGAGATACAGCCATTGCACTTAGGGCACAGTAATTGTGGGTCAAGACCTGGGCTAGTAGGATGCTTCCACTATAACCGAGTTTCTTCTCTAGGCTAAATGGAGACCCAAAACAGGGTATCACGGTACATTATTTTTCAACTAGGTAGATGCCATGGATCAGATTAGCCTGTCGCTGCTATGGCTGATTTGATTGCATAGGAATAATCCTGACTCAGAGGACAACTGCGTGCCAGGGAAGCCGTCTGCAGTATCCACCATCATACCCAGAGGGAGGGACAGCAAGAGCTTCAAACCCAAGAACTCAGACCGGATTGAAGAGCACATCTGAAAATGGAAAGATGTCCCCTGTTTCTGAATAAGCAAAATCAATATGGTCAAAATTTCCATACTTCATAGATCCTGTAAAAAAAAGTCCTAAAACTCATGGAACTAGAAGACATCCAGAATAGTAAAAGCAGCTTTGGGCAACAAACAAGAGGCATAGCGATACCTGACTTTGAAGTATACTACAAAGCAATAGTGATAAAAACAGGTGGTACTAGAACAAAACCAGATTTGTAGATCAATGGAATAGAACTGAGAAACTTCCCCTGACACATTCACATGTTTGATCTTCAACAAAGGGGTCAAAAGTATACATGGAGGAAAGACAGGCTATTCTTAAGTGGTGCTGGGAAAAATGGTTGTCTATGTGCAAAAAAAAACTAAAACCGAACCCTTATATCTCACCATATACTAAATTAAAATCAAAATAGATCAAAGATCTAAACATTAAAACAAAAACAGTAAACCTCTTGGAATATAAAATTGGTAAAACACCTGAAGGCATAGATGTAGGAAATGATTTTCTAAACAGAAATTCAGTGGCACAAGAGAAAACATCAAGCATTAACAAATGGGATTATATCAGACAAAAGCTTCTGTACAGCAAAAGAATCAATCAGTAGAGTGGAGAGAAACAGTTTACAGAATGGGAAAAATACTTTTGCCAGCTACTCCTCAGAGGACAAATACCTAGGATACACAAAGAAGTAAAAATATTAAACAACCTAAAATTAAAGATCCAGTCAAGAAATAGGTAAGATAAATAAATGGACTCTTCACAGAAGAAGAAACACAAATGGTCCACAAATACATGAAAAAAATACACCTTTGGCTATTAGAGAAATGCAAATCAAAACAACCCTAAGATTCCATCTTACTCTAGAAAGCATTGCAATCATTAATAAATCAAATAACTAATGCTGGCAAGGCTGTGGTGAAAAAGGAACCTTCCTTCATTGTTGGTGGAAATGTAAATTAGTACAACAATTATGGAAAAAAGTATGGAGATTTCTCAAAAAACTGAAATTAGATATTCCACATACAGCTAGGTATCTTCCCCAAAGAGCTGAAGACATAATACTACAGTGGTACATGCATGCTAATGTTCATAGGAGCATAACTCATAATAGCTAAATCCTGGAAATAGCCTGTATTCCCATCAACAGATAATTGGACAAAGAAAATGTGGTATGTATATATATAAAATTGAATACTATTCTGCTACAAAAAAATGACAGGTTTGAGACATCTGTAGAAAAATGAATGCACCTGGGAAAATATGTTGAGTAAATAAACCAGACACACATCCTTAAATGTCATATTGTAGCTCCCATTTGAGTGAGACAAAGTAAGAACAAAGAGAATAAGGAAAATATGGGTGAAGATGTTATGATATGAGTCTAGATGTCCCCCAAAAGCCTCGTGCAGTCATAGGAGTTTTTCCAGAGGTGGTTGAATCAAGAGTGTAATTGATTCACAGTGCAATGCTAAGATTAAAGGTGCTGGGATTAAGGGTAGGTGACTGCTACATCAGTTCACTGATTGGATTGGCACCACCCTAATCTTGGTGAATGGGATACAATATAAGGGACAGAATGAGGTTTTTCTCCCCCCACCCCATGCTTTTGCTGTCTTCTGCCGCCAGGAACTGTTACCCCCCTGCCATATACCTCTCTGCCTTAGAGCCAGTCAATTATGGACTAAAACCACTATGAAATGTGAACTAAATAAACCTTTTCTTCCTTAACTTTTGGCACCAGGTATTTTGTCTCAGCAATGAGAAAAGTAATTAAAACAGAATTTGGCATTGGAATTGGGGTCATTGCTGTGTCTATACATGACCGTGTGGTTCAGGAGCCTTTGGGAATGGCTTATAGGAAGTGTTTGGAATGATTCAGAATGTCTTATGCTGTACTATATGGGAGATTCTGGTCAGAGCTCAAAATAACAGAATGCTGACTGATAGAATGCTGGTAAAGACCATGCTGCAGAGGTTCTGCTAGGAAGGACTACATTGGTTGTTGGACTCTATATGGTGTGTGTTATGGCTTGGCAGAAAGTTTGTCTGCATTTTGCTCATGTGCAGAGACTTTGCCTGAGACTGAGATTAAGGGCAACAGACTAATCTGACAAAAGAAATTTGGGGCAGTTAAATGTTGAAGCAGTGGTATGGCTACTGTTTGGGAGGTTTTAGCCAGCTCTGTGTTGAAAATCATTAGCAAAGGAGCCCATCAGAATAATTTGAAATGTTGTGAGTTTGGCCAGGAAGGCAGGTCCAGTAAAGATGTGGACTACAAAGGTATAGCAAAGATCTTGACTGCTGAGAAGGAACAGGATTCCACCCTCTTGCAGCCTAAAAATTGCAAAAGTAAAAGACTTTTCTTTGAGAAGAAAGCCCCGGAGCACTATGTTCCAGAAAGATAACGACCTAGAGAATTTGTTCCTCAGAATTGTATTCAGAGCACTCAGTGACCTAGGCCCTCAAGCCCTACGACCAAGAAAGAAGGAAGTCTGGCTACTTTTCCTGTTTGCAAGCAGAACTTGGCATCATCTACATGGCTCTGGTCTTAGGTGAATGCAGAATGCAAGAGTTGTGGGGTCAGGAAGGCTTTCACCTAGATTTCAGAAGGCCTGGGAGGCCAGACAGTGCGCCTCTGAGAGGGCAGTGTGTAAAGCTGTGAGTGTGAGGCCAAAGGTGTGACGGAGAACCCAGAAATTTTAAGAAGCCAGCAACATAGATCACCTGAGGGAAACTGCAAGGAGGGACAAAGCAGGCCCAAGAGAGAAGCCATGGAAACTACAACCACATGAAGTGCTGTAAGGGTGGAGCCACCCACGCCCTTTGGAGTGTGCATCTTGCCACAGATTGCCTCAGAAGCTGCACGTGGAACTACACAACTTCAACTTTACCCTGCTGGATTTTGGAATTGCTTTGGTCCCCTTCCTTTGCATCTCCCTCTATGTAATTTTTATCACTGAGTGCTGAAAGTGTTTTACTTTCTTTTCCTTTGTACAAGGGCTCACAGTTAAGAATTTGCCTTAAATCTCAGAGCAGAATTTTGATTTGGACTTTTCAGCAATGAGGAAACTGTTAGGACTTTGGCAGCTCTTGGAGATGGACTAAATGCCTTTTTGTATAAAAGTGATGTGCACGAATCTTTGGATCCATGGCAGAGTGTCACCGTTTGAGTGTAGGTGTCCGCTCCAAAACTGCATACAGTCATAGGTTTTTTTCCCCTGGTGGCGGCTGAGTGTGTGATTAATTCATAGTGCCACGCTGGGATTAAGGGTGGGCGATTGCTGGATCAGTCCACTGATTGGATTGTCACCAATTTAAACCCAGTGGACTGGGTACAATATTAGGGACAGAAAAAGGTGCTCTCTCTCATTCTCTCTCTCTCTCTCACTCGGTCGCTCACTCATTGCTTTTGTTTGCTGTCTTCTGCTGCCAGGAAATGTTGCCCCTCTGCATGTGCCACCCTGCCTTATAGCTAGCTGTTTATGGATTAAACATCTACAAACTATGAGCTAAATAACCCTTTCCTTCCTTAACTCTGGGCACTGGGTATTTTGTCTCAGCAATGAGAAAAGTAAGACAGAAGAGGACTAGGGAATGGATATTACAGTAGGGACATGGTCCAAGGGAACAGAGCCAAGGGATAAGGAGGAAGATAAGGCGAAATGCGTAGAATAAAGATATACCAGTACCGGAACCTAATAACCTCAATTAATGTAAACATTTATGTCATAACACGAGCCAAGATTAATAATATCAACAACAATGGGATAGGGAATTGGAGGAAGAAGGGAGGGCAGGTGGGAGTGAAAAGGGCAGGGAATTTATAAAAAGAAACAAGCTATGGTGTGTACATGAAACCACTGCCCAAGATGATTGTAAACTGCGTGAATTGCAAACCTATACTAATAAAGTAAAAAAGTAGAAAAAAAGAGCCGAGCTATAGAAATGTCAATTATTGTTATTAAGTAAAATCACACAATGTTAACGTTAGGGCTAGGTAGTCACAGAGATCAGTTTACATGACCTCCTTTCACAGATGAAAACACTGAGTTTCAGAAAAGGGAAATGCTGAAGATTAGAGCTCTTCCACTAGCCCCCGTTACCCTATGTACGGTCAGGCATTGCATTCCCAATCTTTGTCCCTGGAGCCTTTGCTGATACTGGTTTTCTCAGTTATCCTGTTTTTCCAAGCAATGGTTTGTGTTCTCACACTTTTACTTCTGTGTTCCCCTGGCTTCACTTCAAGCTAGTTTCTGTGTCTGCAAAACACTGCATTTTCCGGTTGGCTTATCAAACAGAGATATCTAAGTAGTGTATTTGTTTCACATCCAAGCATAAGCATTCTATAGCGCATTAGAATTCAAGCCTAAAACTGTAAGATGAAAAAAAAAAAAAAAACCACAAAGATGAAATAAATGGGAAAGTGTTGCCTTATCTGGACCATTCGGATGTCAGATTCTTTTTCAAAACGATGGTTTAATAAAAGGACATAAATTAATCTGTTAAATGATATGTTGTTAACCAGAAAAATCAGCAATTAGTAGGAACATACTTCTGGCCAGAGTCCATTTATCTAGTTATTCAATAAACATTTTTAGAGCCTTATAAATAACAAGGAAATGTAGGTGACCCTAAAAAATAATAACGCAAAATACAGATTAATGAGTTCCTTCCTGCCTAGGAAGGAATTTAAGAAATAACAATAACAACTCACATTTATGAAGGTGTTAGTGTGTGTTGTGCCTTGTACCAAATGTCTAACTAAAATTTCTCTTTTGATCTTTATGGTAATAAATTATTATTATATATTATTATTATATATTATTGTGTGGATGTGAAGTTTAAATAAGATCATACATAAACTTCAAGTATCGTGCTTAGAGCATATGAGAGTCTCACAAAATTTTAATTCTGTTTCCTTCTAAAAAATTTTTTTTGCTACTGGGGTTAAGCCTTGTGTCTTACACATCCAAAAGCATATGTTCTTCCACTTAGCTACAGCTCCCAGCCCTAACTCTTTCACTGCACAGCAGATATCACCGTTTTTCTTTCTTACAGTCATAGTGATTTCTAGAACTGAATGGTGCAGCCAAAAGCATTGGTTGAAGAAAAGTCCAAATTGGTTGAGAAACGCCCCCACATTCAAGGTATGGGTTTTAAGGGTGGAATGAAGCTCAGCGAAAGACAGAAATGACATATTTGCCCAACCGAAGGAACTGAGAAGTGGGCGCACAGAGAGGCGTGGGGCCAGGAGGGGAACAGAATGGCTCTACCAGAAAAAATCAGATGAGATGGTTGGGCTGTCCTTGGTCATGCAGAGGCTCGTGGGGGAGGCCCAGGTCCAAGGAACACACTGGAGGAAGTGCGGGCAAAGGCACAAATGACAGACTGGAGCCTGTCTCTCGATACCGCAGCCTAGAGCCTGCAGAGCACGGCTCCCAGAACCACAATAGACTCCAGCAGACTTTCCACAGAGATGGGGAGGAAGTTGCTAGAACAAACACTATCCTGAAATTTGCCCCAACTCTGAACCTCATCAAACCCCAATGTTTTTCTGAGGTTAGAAAAAGCCTGGCTTAGCATTTTTGAGACAATATCCATTTGCCTTTTGTCTCCCATTTGCAGCCAGAAGTGGAAGTTCTAAAAGCCCATTAAAAACCTTGGGTTTTATTTTTTATTTATTTCTTTACTATATCCCTTGCCTGGCCAAAACCAGAGAATGCTGGAACAGCATAAGCTCATTCTCCTGAGATATCCTGATCAAAGTCCTTTGGAACCGCCCTGGCTAAGCATCTGAATTTTTCCATTCTTATCCAAACCAACACTTCAATCCCTTAGCAATTTATTCGTATGTACCCACCTTCTCAAGTGTTCTGAGGCATTTCTGTCAGCACACACGCTGGCCTTCAAAGCACAACAAGCAATTGCACACTGGCAGAAGCAGTATTTTCAAGTCTTTGTCTCCATGCTTTCCTCCAGCAGAGAACAAGAGCTTCTGGCAACATTATCTATTTTACGTGTGTTCCGTGCAGAGCAGATGTATAGGGGAGGCAAAATCAAATACCCTCTTGCACAGAAACTTGTGTTTTAGCAGCACATTTTACACTGTTAAATCAGAAGTGTAGGATTCAGTAAAGTAAAATTTTAAGGTAGTTCATATCAATCCAATGAGCAATCTGGTGTTGTGCCTTTTTTCATATCTGAGAGATATCTCTTGTGAACTTGCCCTATAAGTTGTGCTTTTGGTGGGTAACCCAAAAGTTACCTACATTTTCCTATAGGTCAGCTTTATTCTAAGTGACCTGGATCCATAAGTAGACTGTTTCCAGGAACTTATTAAGTACGTAATGTCTTACATAGCACAATCTTAATCCTGTCTACATTAAGAAAAAATCCGGTTTATCCATAGTATAGTTATCTATAGTATCTACCATATAGCATGGAGAGAGCCTGGGTTTCTCGGGCTGCTTTTCATAATTTCTTTCCAGGGAATATAATCGAAAGCTAAAGTCTGCCTTATCACAAAGTCAGTTCTCAGAGAACTCTTTGACCTTATCAATAGGATGATTTTGCCCACTGCAAAGCTGCTGAGAAAACAGCTCACAGGGCTGCCCCTTCTTGCCTGTGACATTCTTTAACATTTGTTCCACTTTGGTGACTGGGATACTTCTTTAGTATTTTCTATATCTTTGGCTATTCCAGCCCGAGGATTTGATGAGATGTTGATTAGCATGAGCTTTTTCTAATACCAAGCGAAAAACATTTTGGATCAGGTAGATAAACTTCAAAGATCAGCAACCCCGTCTCAGTGTCTGATGTTTCCAAAATATACAAGCGATTCTTTAGCTTTCTAAACCTTCACCTGCTTCTTCCTTGCATGTAATTTGCCTTTGTGCAGTTATTTTGCACCACCCCCAGCGTGTTTTCAAATATATTTCAGACCCCCAAGCAACCCCTTTTCAGCTGATTGACTTCAGGGAACTCTAATGCCGGCCGGCCATTTTGCTGCAAACCCACTTAGGCTCAGCAGGAAGAACAGATTTAAAAGGCAGATTACGGTTTTAGCTTTTTAAAAACTGCTTTATTAGAGAGGCTAAAAGCCACAGAGGTGGTAAGCTGAATTCTTTTGAAATACAAGCAACTTCAAGACACGGAGGGAGCAGTTCAGCACCCGTGGAGCTCCTCCCTTTGGGTGTCAGCGATGGCAGGGGCCAGCTGGCTCTGGGTGATTTTCTCACAGGTCCTTGGGACTCCAACAACGGAACCCCTAAAAGCACCCAAGGGGATTCATTGAAGGGTTGGAGGCCTTTGAAAAGCAGCTCACCCCTGGACTGCTGGCAGGCCATTTTGTGTGAAAGGGTTGGTTACATACTGGCCTCGCCGAGCTGCAGGGGGCGGCCAGGGCAGCAGGTAGAGGAGACTGGGAAAGCCACTTAGAAAAGAGCAGTGGAGAGCCATGGGGCCGGTTCTTATGACAGGCACCATGAGTCCCAGAAAATGGATGGATGGATGGATGGATGGATGGATGGGAAAATGAGTGACTGAATGACTGGATAAATCATAAAGCCTACTCCACTGGCTACTGCTTCATATGCTGTGTTAAAATGTGTGCTACGATTTATCCATGTGTTCTTCACTTGTCTGGTGCTGTTGGAACTGTTGAGGAGCAACAGAGTGGCTGAGGATCCATGAAAAGAAGGTAAGTCTATGCCAAACATGGTGGTGCATGCCTGTAATCCCGGCACTCTGGGAGGCTGAGGCAGGAGGATTGTAAGTTTGAATCCATCTTGGGCAATTTAGTGACGGAGTGAGGTCCTGTCTCAAAATAAAATAATAAAGAAAGACTGAGGATGTAGCACTGTGCGAAGTCCCGGGGTACAATTCCCAGTACAGAAGAAGACAGCAGAGGAAAAGGAAAAAGGAGAAGGGGCAGGGGGAGGGGAGGGAGGGGAGGGAGGGGAGGAAGATGACGAGGGGGAAGAGGAGCGTGAGTGAAATTTTGAGAGACATTGAGATTCTGTATGGGAGTTTTTATTTAGAAGTTAAAAGATGAAATAAATCTTATCAGATTTGGAGAATGTGTGATAGAAAAAGCAGACTGGATCATCTTTTTGATTTTGGTTTTTGTTTTTCTTTTGGTCTTTTTGATACAAAGTCTCACTATGCAGTTCAGGCTGGCCTTGAGCTCACTTTGTAGCCCAGGCTGGTCTTGAACTTGCAATGATCCTCCTGCTTCAGCCTCCCGAGTGCTAGGATTACAGGCGTGCACCACCATGCCCCCGGCAGGATCATATTTAAAGACAAAATTAAACTAGAGATCTGACAAATCATACAAGGCAGATACAGGGCATGTGTAATGCCGCCCACTGCCCCTGTGCCCAAAGAAAACATCAGCAGCTAGTCATAACTCTGCACCAAGCTTAGACATAGCCTTAGAATCCTCAGCAGGCTTCTGCAACCCCGGATTAAATGGTGTATTCCTGCAAGCGGCTGTGGATCAGTGTGGAACCCAGTACAAATTCCCAGGGAGGCGGACAACAGGAGACAAAATCAAGCAACACTAGCAGTGCGGGGACTGAAGAAGTGTCAAGGGTGTGCCACCCAACTTGGCTGGCAGGAGCCACTGGCTTCAAAGATGTCACCCGCAGCGGTCTGCGATCTGTCACCAGAATTTTCAAGAGTAAGTAAAAATAAAACTTGTATTTAGAATTTCCTGATTGTCAAATGTTAGATCCAAAAAAGAGAGAGAAAACAATATTGTATAAGCCAAACAAAATACATATACAGAAAATAAAATTAAAACAGGTCTGCCTGTGACTGCAGCCTCCAGGCTTAAAGAATTAAAGGAAGATTCCCATGTGCTTATTCTCCGGCCTGAACTACCTTACTACCATCTGGGATGCAGCATAAAAAGAAAAGAAAACCATCTCACCAGGGCTTGAAGAGGGCTTGTGACAAATTGTAGAAAATTATAGCCAACATTTTGTGGTTGCTGATCTCCCCTAGCTTACATGCTAGCAGAGGCCGGAAAAATAGGCAAACTTCAAAGATCAAAGTTTCCAGGCTACAGAGGGGACATTTCAGCCAGCATGCCTTTGTCTGGTTCCTCCCATACCGGCCCCTTTTTGTCAATCACAAAGCAGTTGTCAGCAAAGTTCAGATTCTGACATTGTCAGAGGCTAATGATGCCTTTCGCGCATTATTTCAGTACTGCAGGCCTCTCGGTCTCTGTCTCCCTTTGGGCTGTTTACATACAATTTCCTTCGGGGTGGAACTTTGTTTTTCCTTTCCTTCTTTTGGGACTGTTGTTTTTTCTTAAAATAGGAGGTCATTTCAGGCAGAAATGTGTTTTCGCCTCTTTGCTTCCTCTATGGCTAGGACTGGGGCCCTGTTGAAAAGAAGGAAATTTCCACTTTGTTTACAAGGAGAGGTTGGTTTTCTTTGGATATCCTATTAATGTGCTGGGTAGGGAGTTTGGAGTTCCTAGGATTATCTAAGGAGATGAGGCCAGTCCTTGGAAAGGCATTTCTTTGCTTTGTTTTCATGTTATATACGCTGCTTTTCTTCACGTTTCTTTCTCTCATTTTTCTCTCATTTCTCACATTTTTTCAGGGAACCTATGCATCTGCCTTTGCATTCCAATTCCCTACTTGGTCTTCTCCTAGCTTTAGTTGTCAGTCTGGATTATTTGACCAATGTGCTGGAGCAATTCCAGCATGAGTCATACCTTTATGCTTTTGGATGGAAAAGTAATTTTCCTCCTCTTTAAAATGCATGCATAACCCACTGCCATTACTGGAAAACACAGGCTCGATGGTGCCCCCTTCCTCTGCCCTGCTGCTCCACCCTTCTATCCCCCTTGGTCAAGTCCAATATCAGGTCGGGCCAATATGCAAACAGGTGGGAGGGAGGGGACTGTTCCAGCCACCGTGCCGTTTACCCTGGACCTGATAAAGAATACATTCTACGGAGACAGCTTATTAATTTTTTTAAAAAATGTCTCCAAGTACATGTAATCCAAAACCAAACAGAATGAAATCCTTCAAGGTAATAGCTTATGAGACTTTAGTAGCTTGAGACAAAAGAAATATTAATTTTAAAACAATGCATTACAGGCCAGTCCTAATGTGTAATATATTTAAAGGACCATGTTCACTAGAGCATAATACTCAAAAAACTCAGTAAATGGAGCCAAGCAATCAGGTCGCTAATTTTGACTGTTCAATATCATTCCACGCCATAAATTTTACTGTTTCTTGGGGAAAAGTTTAAATAATACACTAAGTGAAGGTAAGTGATCAGGATGGTGTCAGAAACCACAGGCCCAGGTCAGTTCATGATAGTGACTGGCACCCTGGGTTTGGAGCTTGGCAGACCCAAAATGGGTCATCATTTTCTCCAGTGGAACTAGCTGAGCCTCCTCAAGCAAATTACTCACTGTGTCTGTTCTTCAGTTTCTAATTCTATAAAATAGGGGTAATAGTACCTGTTTTGTAGAGCTGTTGAGAATTAATATGTTAAAGACATACTAAGTTTTCATCAGACCAACACCAATTCCTTATAAGTGCATAAGAGGTACTTATGCATCTGACACTGCCTGTACTGGAATAATTCTAGGGAATAGGTATCATTTTTATTTCCATGTTACATGAAGAAATTAGGGGTCCAAAATATTTAAGTATCTATCCATGGACACAGAAATACTAATAAACCAAACCAAGATTCCAACCCCAGGGAACTGACATTCAGCCTGAGTCCTTAACCACTAGGTAGATTTTAACCACCTTTAATATGTAAGTAGTCTATACTACTTCAGGTGCTGTTATGGGATAATTTTACTGTTTTGAACAGAGATGCTCAAAATGGGAATTCTATTCTCCATAAAATAATTATACACACATTCAGGATCAAACACCTTTTCTAGGATTCACCTCCTAATCAGAAAAGTACTTACTTGATGCATTTCAAAAATATTTTCTCAGTACAAAAAGGAGAAAGGATTTCTTTTTGCTTTTCAGTTAGCCAAGAATTAGTTACATTCTCTCATTCCTCTTGCAGTTCTGGTTAAGTGAGATTATTCTGTACAATAAAATAAATACATGTGGTAGAAATTATAGAGTCAAATACCTTCAGTTTCAAAGATACAAACTACTCTAATTTATTTAGTTTGTAGAGAATCAAGCTTTAAGCTGTTGGTGAATGTCCAAGTAATATTTTTATTGTCTGGAGGAATGAAACTTGAATTGGAAGAACTAGGAGGCTGTGACATCAGAGATAGAAATAAAAACCAGAAGTTTGTTCACAGTAATATATTCTAATAACCAAGAAATTAAAAATCACGAGCTATGTCTGCATATTTATAACAATATGCTATGCTCAAATACAGCTTGTACAAAATACAATAGCTTGTATTTTGTTTCGTATTTTATGTTATCACAATTGATTTGTAGAGGAGAAATGGTATTAGATGAGGTAAGCAGTAGAGATATTACCAATCTATTTTATATAGGAGGCAACTGAGACTCTAAGGCTCAGTGGGTTGGCTTAGGTCAATAGCTTAGAGCCAAGACTAATCATTCCCTGCTCTTTCTATTCAGTCCCAATTCCCCCTGTTGCTGAGCTTGGCCTGTCATTTTACTTTACCAGGGTGGCTGTTCTCCAAGAGCTGGGAACCAAGAATGATTTTGTGGGGAAAGGTCCAGAACAAGAGGTGACGATGCGTGTGTGCTCCCTCCAACCCATTTCAGAAGGCCCTCGGCGGAGCTGGAGGAGGGGAGATCCCTGGTAGGAGGGGGAGAAACTGTAAAGGACAAATGTCCCACATTTCCACATATAGCTATGCTCATCCCACATTTTATTTTGCATTATAATAATACATTTTAATATTAAAATGGCTCTGCATTCAGACTTGTAGGGTTTGGATCTTGATGCCACTCTTCCTTAATTTTTTCCTTTTTTTGCCTCATTTCCTTGTTGGTAGAATCATACTGATAGTCGCACTGATTTTTCTGGGTCAATGTGAGAATTAAACAGGAGAGCCCATTTAAACTGCTGAGCATTTTAACTGACATGTAGTGAGAATCGAATGAACACTATTAACTTTATTATCTCGTGCAGAGATATAAGTGGCAGAGGCAAGATTTGAACCCAGTCAGCAGAACTCCAGAGACCAATTGCTTATCCACAGTCCCACATTTGCTGCCTTTATATTTGCTCTGAGAGGTGCACTTCCCCTAGATAGCTCTCTACATGGCCCGTTCATTCTGCCTGCTGTTCAGGCCTTGGCCCAAATGGTATTTCCTCTAAATGATCTTTCCTGGCCGCCTAATCTGAAACAAGCTCTCCATCCTTTTCAGCTGCTTCATTTTCTCCCATTCAGAGCAATCTAAAGCTGAATATTTATTTGATTGTACGTGGAATGCTTTTCCTACCACTAGAAAGTAAGTTCCATGAAGGCAGGAGCTTAGTTTGGTTCACATAAGTCATATTTTTTACCATACAACATAAATATTGTTTGTTGCATCAGTGCATACAGTGTTGGATAACACACATTAAATGGCACCTAACATACTAAAATACAATCAACAGAGGAACAAAAATGTTGGTAAGCTCTAGATCTACTGTGAAGTGATTTTTACTTTTGCTTGTAAGAGACTCTAAAAAGATCCATCTAAATATCATCTTGGCCAGGGATATACCTCAATGGCACAAGCTCCTGCCTGGCAAGTGCAATTCATGGTACCAAAAAGAAAATCAGCTGAGCAGCTACTTAGAAGATAACAATATATAGTACAAGTGTTGTTAATTTCCTACCACCTTGTTTTGAAATTCTCTATCCTTTTTATTGTTTTTGTGTTGTTTTGTTTTCATTTTTGTTTTTTTATTATGTTTTTGCTCTTTTTGACATAAAAACTGATGGTTTATTAAAAGGAAGCTTTATTTATTTTTTTGACCAATTTTGCATGCTTATATCTGGTAATCTGTACAACTAATTTTAAGACAACAACGTGCACTGTAATAACCATCATTGAATTCCTATCATCTTGTTTGGTGAAACTCTGTATCGCTTATAATTTTTTTGTTTTTATTTTTTACTCTCTTTAATGGTTTGATTAATCTTGCATTCTTATGTCTGGCAATCTGACCAACTTCGATGAAGATAAAAATATATAATATAACCACCACTGTGAATCCCTATCATTTTGTTCTGAAACTGTCTATCATTCTTAGTGTTCTTGCTTTGTTTTATTTTTGTCTGTGTTGTTGGCATTTTGCTGTTGTTCTTTTTTTAAAATTCTCTTTAAAAAAAATAAAAAGTTAAAAGGATTTCAAAGATGAAAAAACTAAATAAAATGCAATAAAAAATAAACATTAAGATAGACTATGCCATGTTGAATGAATTGAGGCAAAGTTTTGGAGGCACCATACGATGAATTATATCTTCTTGCTAAGATGCTGACTTCTCCACCAACCCTGTTGGACACTCTACCCTTCCCTAACGAAATGCTTTAGAAGCAAATGCCATCCAATCAAATGATAAAATTGTGCAAAGCCATTTCAAGAGAATTTAAATGGTCCCTATGAAATCAGGCATAGTATTCTTTTGGGGATGACATTCTCCAGAAGGCTGCAGAGAGTACAGTGAGTTCTACTCAAAGCATGTTTTTATCAGTATAATCTACTCCCCAAAGTAAACTGGGGAAGTAGATTCTTTACAACTGTTAAAGATCTTGGGAGATTGAAAAGCAAAATAGGCACTTAGTTCATTCAACCCAAACTACTGGACTATGTCTCTGTGTGAGTCATTAATCAATCCCATTAAGTTATAATTCTTTGCCAAGCTAAGAAAACACATGCCAAACAGTAGTGAGCCTTTCCTCCCCTTGCTACTTACCCCTAAAAATGAAGAGCGGCCTTCTAAAAACTTTGCTCTTCCTGAGATTAGCAGGTCTGCAAAACGTCCATGGGATTTGTCCAGAGAGCAAATGTGCCAGATGCAATGAAGTGAGAGAAACTTGTTTGATGCTGACCACTTGCATTCAAACCGATTTCCATAACCCAGATAAAGCAACGCAGAGCTACCCAGGATGACAAGACTAAAATAAAACAAATCACGTACAACATGATTTCCTGCTGAGCAGTGTTCTAAGCTCTCCCATGGTGGATCATTGTTAGCTAACACAGAACAGATCTTAGATCTTGAATGCAAATCCTTTTATATGACAAATGACATTGTGTATATGTTCATGAAGGGGGACCACAGGAAAATGGCATGATACGACGTAACCATCAAGGGTTACAGCACAGGAGGTCTACCCTGTACTTCATCAGAGAAGCTCACCTTGATCTGTTATGATGGGCAAAAGGGATTAATAGCCCCTGAGACAGCCAGGTTCACACTCGTGAAATTGGCTCTAGCAATGCCCATTGTGGCTTATTATAAAGCCAACACAATCGAACATAATTTATCAAATGCGTGGTATGTGTCATGTCATAGGTTAGAGGGTTAAAGAGCTAAAGATTTGCAAGACGTTGCTGCTGTTAAGAAAGAGGAAAGTATTCATTTAAATGTGACCTCATTTAATTTGGTCCTTAGAGGAATCCAGTTAGGTAGACAGAGCAGGCTCTTAAAACCCCATTTTATAGATAAGGAAGCCAAACCACAGGGATAACGGACATGCCCAAGCCCGCATAGAAGTGAACTCTGGAACTAAGACTTGGACCCAAATCCTGGCTCTTACCACTGCCCACCCTGTATCTGGTTCCACAGTCAGATGGAAGCCTTCCTTCAAATGTGTTCCTGAGGTAAGTTAGAACCTGACTGAGAACTCTAACATTGAAACACTTCAATATGTCATTGAAAACATTAAACTTCCTTTCATGAAGTAGAGCATGATTAGACCACATGACCAACACGGCAGATGGTCTTGGAAGAGAAGCTCTTCTTTCACTGGCAGAACTCTCCAAGATGCGAGAACAGCAGCCTGGGTCTGAGGCGCTCAGATCAGGTCTTTGGATTCTGCTATTGCTTGAGCTTGGTACCTAGACCAAAACTGTACATCTGCTCTCTTTGGTTTGCAGTTGGGATCATCTTCTGCAACCTTTTCCTGGTGCACCTTCACTAAGCTTTTGTCTCACATATGGTTCACAAGTCACTGCCTGATTTCCTGTCACTTTTGATCATAAGAGGGTATTGTGCAGCCTTCTTCAAGGTCAGAATAATGCTGTTATGTCTATATATTTCTAATGGAATTTCATGTTTTGTACCCTATATCTTTATCCTCTCTCTCTCTCTCTGTCTCTCCCTTTCTCTCCTTCTCTCTCCTTCCCTCTCATCTTTGAGTTTAAAAGCTCCAAAGACAGCATCTATACTGAAATGTTATCTTTTAACTAAATACTTGTTATGGTTGATACATTGTGTTAACTTGGGGAGTTTAAAAGGTTAACTATGTGATTCAGCAGGAAGCCAGGGTGCTTACTTTGTATACATCCTGAGCCTGTAGAAGAGGAGGGCATGGAGACTGTGTGAGAGCTACATGCCCCCTGGGTGAGGGTAGGTTGTTTACAAGGTAAGGGAGAAAGGAGGCTGCTTGCAGCCATTTCTCCCTTTTGCTGTGGTTGTTTTTGCTGTGCTCTGCTGCCGTGAGCTGTAGCCCTCTGACTCTGCCTCAGAACCAGCCAAGTATGGACTGAAGCCTCCACAAACTGTAAGCTAAATAAACCTTTCCTGTCTTCATTTTGGGTGTTGGGTATTTTGTCACAGCAATAAGAAAAAAGTAACCAAGACAGAATTTGGTACCGGAGAAGTGGAGTTGTTGCTGTGACTATACCTGACCATGTGGTTCAAGAGCCTTTGGAAATGGCTTGTGGGAAGAGTTTGGAAAGGTTCAGAGATGTCACCTGAAAGACATGCGCTGGAATGCCTTCGGCTGTTCTGTATGGGAGATTCTGGTCAGAGTTCAGAAGACCAGAAGGCTGATAGAAATCCTGCCGGTAAAGACCAGGTTCAGGAGGTTTCTGTTGGGAAGAAGGACTGCATTGGTTGTTGGGACTCCAGATGATGTATGTTATGGCTTAGCAGAAAGTTTGTCTACATTTTGCTTGTATCCAGAGACTTTGCCTAAGACTGAGATTAAGGGCAGCAGCGAACTGATTAACCTGGCAAAAGAAATTTCAAGGCAGTCAAATGTTGGGGCAGTGGCATGGCTATTGTTGGGGGCTTTTAGCCAGATTTATATTGACATCAAGAGCAAGGAACCCAGCAGGATGATTTAAAATGTTGTGAGTTTGGCCAGAAAGGAAGCTCCAGTAAAACTCTGGACTGCAAAGATAAGGCTGAGGTGATCTCTATTGCTATGAAGGAACAAGAGAATGGAAAAGATGGCCTGAGGGCATCACAAGAAGCAAGTCTTCACCCTTTGCAGCCTCAAAACTTTAAAGGTGAGAGACCTTGCCTTGAGAAGGAAGCTAAAGAGCACCATGTTCCAGAATGGCGGTGGCGGCTGCACCAGGTTCCAGAATGGAAGTGGCGTAGAGAATTTGCTCCTCAGAATTGGATTCAGAGTGCCCAGTGATCCAGGCCCTCAACCCCTATGGCCAAGAGAGAGGAAAGTTTGGCTACTGCCCCAGGTGGCAGCAGACCTTGGCATCATCCACGTGGCCCTGGCTTTAGGTGCAAGGAAAATGCAAGAGTTCTGAGGTTAAAGAGGCTTCCACCCAGATTTCAGAAGGCCTGGGAGGCCAGGCAGTGTGCCCCTGAGAGGGCAATTTGTGAGGCTGTGAGTGTGAAGCAGAAGGTGCATGGGAGACTCAGAAGTTTAGAAAAGCCAGGAACGTGGATCAACTGAGGAAAGCTGCAAGGAGGGAGCAAAGCAGGAGTAAGAGAGAAGCCGTGGGAGCTGTAACCACCAGAAGTGCCATAGGGGTGGACGCATGCAAGCTCTTTGGAGCTCACAATGTAAAACAAGTTGCTTCAGATGCTGCATGTGCAATTACAAGACACAATGTTAGCCCTGCTGGATTTTGAACTTGCTTTGGTCCCAATGCTCTGTATTCCCCTGTTTGTACCTTTTGGAATGGTGATGTTTATTTTGTGCCTTTAAATGTTAGAAGTGTTTTAATTTTCATTTGCACAGGGGTGGTGTCTTTGTATCTGGAAACTGGGTTTAAGGAAATGTGTATGATTGCCAAGTTGACAAGGGGTAGAATGTTATGGTTGATACATTGTGTTAACTTGGGGAGTTTAAAAGGTTAACTATGTGATTCAGCAGGAAGCCAGGGTGCTTACTTTGTATACATCCTGAGCCTGTGGAAGAGGAGGGCATGGAGACTGTGTGAGAGCTACATGCCCCCTGGGTGGGGGTAGGCTGTTTACAAGGTAAGGGAGAAAGGAGGCTGCTTGCAGCCATTCCTCCCTTTTGCTGTGCTCTGCTACCATGAACTGTAGCCCTCTGACTCTGCCTCAGAACCAGCCAAGTATGGACTGAAGCCTCCACAAATTGTAAGCTAAATAAACCTTTGCTTTCTTCATTTTGGGTGTTGGGTATTTTGTCACATCAACAAGAAAAAAGTAACCAAGACACTACTGTACCACAAAGTCTTCAATTTGTGGAGCGCCCAGTCTGCTGTATAAATGAACGACTGTTTTCCTGGTTTCCACTTGGTGCCTCTGTCTTCTTCTTTGGACTTCTGCTGGGCTTTAACACAGTCGTATCTGTAAAGGTCATTTTTCACTAATTCTCCTTATTTCCCCAACTCTGTGATATTTATTTGTTTATTTTGAACATTTCTTGAAACTGTTTTGAAGGGCAGTTCACAAAATTTTTAATTTTTTCAAAAATGTTATTGGTGATCCAGTCTGGATGATCATGGATAAAGAAAAATTGCTTATTGAATCTGAGAGAGACCCATTTTGGGCTGAGCCTTGAAATGCCCCAGTGAACAAAGGTTTAGATTTACCTCAGTCTTGTATCTTAGAATCTACAGGCAAAGTAGAGAAACACCCGCCCCCCCCCCAGAAAAGCACACTTTAAAGGGAGACAGAAGTTGAGGAAGATAATGAAATCCAATTTCCTCATTTTACCTATGGAAAATGAAAAGCCAAAATGTGGCATAATTTGTCCAAATATACCCAGCTCCTTGATAAAGATCCAGGATTACAGACCAGGTGTCCTCCTAGGCCTCTGAGGAAAGCTTTTCTTCCATTCAATATCCCAGCTCCTGGCTTAAAAGTATTTCAGTTCCTGTTTTTATTAAATTGTTTCTGCTCTTTGGTTCCCTCTCCAGTGTGAGCCTCTCTCAGTGACAAATGTCAGACTCATGGCTCAGAAAGGTTACCATTAAGAGAGGAGGGACCCATCTGGTCTGCATGGCAGCCCCACTTCCTGCCTAGACTAGCGGGGATCCTCATTCTAACTCTGTCAGCCTGGAGGCCTTTGAAACCTAGCAGAAGTAAGAGATCGTGCCCAGATTTATACTGGTCAAATTGACACAAATATATTGCCTCTGGGTCAGTTGACATTACACTTGTAGTGTACTCTGACTATTAAGAATAAAACAGTTTTACTAGAATCCTTTGTGATTATATTAGTGTCTTACTTTTTTTTTCTTATCCTATCTTCTATTTTTCTTTTCTTTTTTTCCATTTATCTCATCTTCATTTGATTTTAGATAGGACTATTTTTAGATAGATTAAATATGAAAGAAGACTGAAAAAAGCTACGTAAAAAAGGTAAATGCATCAAATAATTCAATTTATTGGAGCAAGGTAGAATGGAAAAAGCCCTTGGGTTGAAATCAGAAGACTGAAATTCAAATCTGTTCCGTGATTTGGCTCAATAGCTGAATTTCTTTGACCGTTTGTCTGCTTATTTGTAAAATACAGGTAATAATCTGATAGTAAAAGTCAGGAGAAAGTCAAGCGAGAAGTTATTAGATGAATTCAGCATTTCACAACAGGCATCACAAGGAACCTATCTATGACAAAAGATGCTCAAGGGTATCATAGGAGCTCTTTATCAGTTTCTTGTTTATCTTTTCTTATACCATCAGCACTATTCATAATGTATTTTAGAAATGCCAAGTGAATTTTTACAATCAGAATTAAGTGAAATAGAAAGATATCATAATAGATGTTGCTGTAGTTTATTATACATTTCATATCATGATATTTATTCAAGAGAAATACACTAAATATTTATTCCATCCAGGTAATATTATAGTCAGGAAGGCAAGAGTAGTAGAATTTTGAACATTTTTCAGAGAAAAACATTAAACAGCATGATATAAAAGCTTTCAACTTGTACTAGGAAATTTAAAAAAAAATTGCACTGAAATTGAACATTAAAGAGGTCCTGAAATTTTTTCTTTTTTACGGAGATCAAAATGGGAGTATGAACAACGGTTATTTTTAATGGAAAAAAATGTTTAAAGTGCAATTTACAGACAGAATTGAAATTAACAAATTATCAGCATGGATCATAATCCACATAGTTGTTTCTTTCTATATTTTATCTTCCAGTTATACATAGGTTTCAGATGATGTGTGATTATATTTTGAATACTAACGTCCCCTTATACTGTAATTGTAAACATTTTCTATTTATTTAAATGGTTGCACAATAGTTTATCACACTGCTGAGTATTTAAACTAACTCTTCCCTTACCTTAGACATTTATTTAGACGTTGAATTAATTTTGGTGATTAGGAGGTTTTCACTTCAAAATGTCCTTGCTTCCCTTGTTCAGTGGCCATTTCATTCACACAGAAGAGCATGAGGAAGGTATTAAAACAGAGAGGGATAGAAGATAAATGCTAAAAACTGCTCTTGTGAGGAGGAAGACACAAAGACAACCTCCCCCAGAAAAAAAAACACTTTTTAATATTCACCTCCAGTTATTGGACTAAATGAGTATTTAATTCTCTTATTTGAATTCATTTCACCAGCCACTTATGCTAATTCTGTATTCTCTTTGGCCATGTAGACATAGCCTAAAAATATTTGCAAGAAAGACCTCCAGACATACTCAATATGTGTTTGTGTGCTTTTGTTTACATCCTGTCTTGTTACAAAAAGTTTAAGGCAGTTCACTTAGGGGATTTTGTTTTAAAGGATTAAGATCTTTCATATTCCTTGTTTTCGTTTTTCTGAACCAAGAGTATTTCTGTCAGTTACAGCAGTAGAATTACACATCTTAGAGTCTGACTTCATTTTCCCGGTATAAAATATTTTATGTCCTATTTGCTCTACTTTCTATAGAGATTAGTTTGACAGGAACAGCTTCCTATCAGCATTCAGGGTTACTATAAATATCTCACACTTTGTTATATCTCTCGTGTAATTAGGGTCTGGATGGAGTGTCACTTGTTTAACCTTCTGAGGTCTCAGACTGGTCTTTTCTAGTTTATACCTGTACTACTCAGCTAGGAAGCAAGGACAGTGATAAAGCTAAGTGTTGAAAATTTCGGAATGCCGTGGTTTACTAGCTGGGTTTTGGACACCAGTTGGACAGACCAGGAAGAAGACTGAAAATATCTTACTGCTCCTTGCACCATGAAATCATTTCATGTGTTTGCTCAGTCACCACATGCATTTCTTTGCCTATTCCTTTGAGTATTTATTTTGTATAAAATTTCTACATTTTGTGCTATGACAAGAAGGCGTTTTGGAAATGGGAGGGAAAGGATCTAATCTCTAGCTATTAAGGAACTTTAGAACTAAGAAGCTGTTTTCCCCCATGTGGTTTTCATGAAAACCCAGAGAGAAGTATAGGACAGGAACAAGTATCCCCATTTTATGGGATTGAAACAAAGACTCAGAAATATCGCGATATATTCCAATTAATCAGAACTAGAAAATGGAAGATGCAGACCCAGATATTTCCATCCTTAGCCCAACTTGCATACCACCACTCACAGCTGTAACTAAGAATTTTCACTAAGTAATGCTTTCCGATGAAGATTTTTCTGTAACTCCTAGTCATGCATTAGTTTTACAGCAATCCAAGCCAAGGGAAATCTGTGTGAAATGACTTTGTTAAATGTGGTTTTACTCTCCATGGCATGGACCCAAGAGTTGTCTCTCTCCCCGACTAAAGAGTTCTCTTTATTTAATGAGATGAAACTCCATATAAGAATGAGACTTCTCAAAGCCGCTAAAAGATCGGGGCCTCCTAAACTGCTTCTTGAGGAACGAGAAACAACACCCTCCCTGGCTGGTGGTGGCTTTTCCCCTGGGTTCCTATATAGCCTCTCTTCCCAGAGCCAAAGTCCACATTCCTTACCCTGTCACCACACACAGTTTGACCCCAGGCCAGGGTGGCATCTTTCTCAGTCCCTTTGAGGTCACAGCCAACGCTGCCCTGTGGACGCCTTGGCAGTGGATATTTGGGGACGGCTGCTCCCTGGGCCTTCCAGCAGCAGCCTCTTGCACGTTACTTCACAATGGCCTTGTGTTCGCCTGCGCTTGCTGGGAGGAAGATGCGTCCTGCTCTGCCCAGGCCTCCCACCAAGTGTGTTACTTAGGGCCTTCAGTCCAAACAGGATGCTGGTTGAGTAGCACAGATTATGTGAACCCCATCCCCTGCTCCTTGCCCCTCGGCTGCTTACCTCAGTCACAGCTTTCAGAACCCCATCCCAGAGAGATGTAGGTTATTGTTTTGTTTCAGAGAACAGGAAAAATATGAATATCTTTTCCCCCTTTTTTCTTTTCTGTGCTGTACTGAAAGACATGACAGCTGGGACCATTGCAAAGAGATATTTTTGCATCCAGCTTGGAAGAAAGAGTCTTTACCCCCATGTCTGAGAACCTCTTTATTAAGATTGGACCACTTTGAAAAAGGAGGGTGGCATCAGCATGGTTGGAATGCCACAGCGCCGTCTACTGGACAAAAGGCGGACGTCTCTGACGGCACTCTGCAGTGACCCGTAACGCTGTCCTTTCCAAACCAAGCACCTGCAGAGAGAGAGGCAACTACTATGGGTCACTGTTTCCAGAGCGAATTTTAGGCCTTGAGAGCTGCACTTAAAACAATTTCAGCAGCTGTACTCCTCATATGCCCATATCACGCCATCCACCTACTGTTATTTTTTGAGGCTTCCCCCCCATCAACGTTTAGTAAACATCCTCTCACACTGACATGTGTATATTCAGTCCTTTATTCATTCATTTGGCACCAGACCCTGTGCGAGGTATTTGAGGTACGGTAATACGACACAGCTTCCTCGGCCTCTTTTGTAGGGCTTCTAGGATTCATCCTGGCAAGAATATCTATTTCTGCTCTCTTTCTATCAACTTCCTTTTGATTCTTCATTTTTTCAGTTCCTCTCTGAGCTCTGTTCTCGGCTAAGAGATCACTGGAAAACTGAGGTATTTGTGTAAATTAACCAAGCCACTATGTTAAATATGCTAACCTAGTCATCTGTTTCTTCTCTTAGGTGAATTCAGATCCTTGAATCTCTAAGGTGGCTCTGCAAGAGTGATTTGAAGAATGAGCTCTTCAGGCAGTTTGTGAGACAGAGAAGTGGAGATCAAAGAAGGACATGGTATTGAGCGTGTTTTCTTAACCCAGGCATTGTAGTCAGCTGTAGCCTTTTTAATACGCACAAATGGTCAGCTCTGGCCAACAGATGAGAACACAAAGCTTAAACTTCCTTAGACATAATTATTTTGTATGAGTATTACTTATCTTCCATTATCAATGTGTGTATAACATGTGTAGCAAAGGCTTTACAATCAAGTAGACCACTGTGATATCATCAGGACACAGAATACTGTTAATGATGAGACAAGATATTTCTCTATAAATGTTGGGAAAATGGAGGAAAATAGAAATCTGATTTCTGTACACTCATTATTAGAATAAACTTTTTTTCCAAAATAGAGAATATTTGCAGTGTGACAGAGGGTAACTCCCCAGGGCTCCTTAATACCCATATGAAGCAAAGTCCACAGTATGCTCCCAGGCCCAAGGGGCCAAAATATTTCCTGGATCCCCCAACTCATCTTTCTCTTTTAGATCAAGTCAAACCAACTTGGACAAATTATATAGATCTCAGTATTTAGAATCTTCTAGAGAAATTCAGTTTATGTGCTATGTCTTAGTGTCATCTTGGTAGTTAAAATAAATCCACTATTAATATTTTTTCCCCTAAGAGTTGGGGGTGGAACTCAGTAATGGAAAACTTGTGTAGCCTGGGTGAATTCCTGGGTTCCGTTTCCGGCATGGCAACAAACAAACAAAAATCTTTTTTCAAATGGTCATTTAAAGGCCTAGATGAAATGTAAAGCTGTGTTCTGGTGTGTGCAAAGGTAGAGAGAGGAGGTGGGACGTGGATAATGAGCGGCCATTCGTCAGATTATTCCTTATAGTTGTACTTGTGTGCTTTTAGCCCAAATTGAATTTCGTTTGTAAACATTTCTGTTTTAAGCAATTGCAGATTAGTAGGCTGTTTCAAATGAGGCATACTCGCTTCAATTTCTCATTAAGTGTGTTAATAATAGCTCACAGTGGCATTGCATCTTACAGTCAGTCACAAGGCAGTTTCTTGGGCTGTATCTGCTGTCCCTTCTTTTTCCCCGGTAAAGAATGATACTGATTACAATATTTGTGGGTGGCCATTAATTAATGCTTTACTGACTTCCCTCATTGAAAGAATCACAAATTTGCATCTAAGTCAGAAGTCCTTGGTTTATATTTCTAGGTTCTGCAAAGATGAGAAATTTTGAGGTGCTAATGGCAGTATTTCTGTAGAAAAGAGAAATAGTTGTCCCACACATATCAAATGGTGTTTATTATATAGAAACACTTTTGCAGAAAATGGTGCCCCCACCATTCTAGAATTTGTTTTCCTCCTAGCCTGGATTGTCTCTGTCTCATCCCCACTGACTCCTGCCTGCACTGTAACTTTCAAGAGATCAAAGGGGCCCCTGTCTGTGTTGTCACCATGAACGACAGGCCAGCATTGTGTAGTGCAGTAGATCAATTCGCCCTACAAAAAATAATAGTTCTTTTTCCTTAGCTGC
Source organism: Dinomys branickii (assembly GCA_004027595.1). Taxonomy (NCBI): domain Eukaryota; kingdom Metazoa; phylum Chordata; class Mammalia; order Rodentia; family Dinomyidae; genus Dinomys; species Dinomys branickii. The sequence continues at coordinate 42,465 of PVLD010006278.1, forward strand.
TTGAGTAAAATCAAAGTGATGGTCTCAAACAACTTAATTTCATCCTTCAGGTACAAGTCCTTCTTGAGGCCACTGTAATTTAAGAAGGATAGCTTGCGGTATAATTGCTTCCTGGTTAACCTTTTCCCTGTTCTGTATCAATTTCGCTCTACTTTTTTTTTTTGCATCTAATCATCATTGTAAAATGAGGGTCATGCGAGTATTTGAAAAATAAAAAGGATTGGAGAGGGTACTATTCTGAACAAGAATAAAGAATCTGTACTCTTTGAATTTTAAAATAGTCATGAACCTCAGAAATCTACTATTCCACCTGGGGGATCATGGGATTGTCTATTTTTCTTCAGTCAGTTATTACTCCTCTCAGAGCATACATTTTGGGTCTTTACTGAGAAAGACTGCACATTTTAAAGTCCAACAGGCAGCGCTATTTTGTTTTCTAGTAGAACCCAAGAACCTACCTGATTTCCATTTTACTATGTTAGAGTATACCAATCATTCTGATGGATAATATTAAGAATTAAAATGTATGTACAATTTGATTAAGGTGTTCAACTTCAAGAACTATGTCACAGAAATACTAAAGCTGCTCACCTTATGGCAGCTGGAAGGAGACAAAGGAGAGGACCTAGGGCCCTAAGATGCAGTCCCCAAATGTGCACCCCAGTCACCCACTCCAATGTCTACCTCCTAAATTTCTATATGAATCCATCAGTGGATTAATCCACTGACAAATTTAGAGCCCACGACCCAATCATCTTCCAAAGATGATTCTTTCCACCTCTGAAAACTTATGCTTTTGGAGCCCATAGAAAAGGTTTCAAAGAAATGTCAAAATGTTAGCAATTACATTTGGTAACACAGGTTATAGGGAAATAATCATTCTATAGAACTTTATATGTTACATACATTTTTATTAAGCACTGTGGGAAAAAGTAGCTCTTAGCTACAGAAAACATTTTATCAGGGTTTTTTTTTGTTTTTTTTTTTGCCTAAAATGAAACTACTTATGGGAGGGAAAAAAAACTCTTTCCACAAAATACAGTAAATTTTATGTAACAAGAATGATTAAAGAATGGGATGACATGGGTCAATGGGAGCAAACAGAGAAAGCGCACATCAAAAGGAACCCTACAAAGTGGTTTTCACCCAAACTTTTAAGACTTTCTATTTTTAATGAGTGGACCAAAACCAAAAATAGACACCTCTCCATCCAGCACGGTAGTTATGAATCCACACTGCTTGCCTGTAAACATAGTCAGTTCCTCCTCCCTGCTGTCACTCACAGGCTCTTGTATCTGAAAACAACTTGAAACAGTGAAAGTCCCAGAATGGTCTTGTCAGTAGAGGACAGAAGGGCTAAAATTCCTGTTCTGGGGCTTTTCAATCCTGAGGTGTGGCTACAAGTTCCTTTGGAAGAAGAGGCACACAAACAAAGGTGGGTGAGGATAAGGAGGAGGAAAGGGAAAGAAGAGAAAATAAAAACAAGCTGCTAGGCACCCCTTCGTTTTGAAAATTAAGAAACTGATTCCTAGAGTCAAAATTACTTATTCACCAGAAGGCAAATGGCAGTTTCAGAGCTCAGTTTTCCTGACTTTTTCTCTGCCATTACCGTTATCAAACCACCATCCAGAATCCTCACAAAACTCCTCATAGGGCACCAAGACCCGATGGAAGACCCGTAATCCCTGTGTCCAATCTGAAGTATCTGTTTTTTGACTGAAAAGTCCCTGGACAGTGTTTCAAATTCCTGAGGTTCTTCTGAAAGGTAACAAACCAAAGCATGAAAGTCTTTAGACTATCTAACGCACGCCTTGTGAACAGCTATTGTGTTAAATGTCACAAGAGATTTTCATCTTAGTATTTAGTGCCTGGCAGGAGATGACTCAGCACCATGGAATTACATTTTCAATTGTTTTCAAATAAATTCAAAGGGTCTCCAGCATGAGATTTTGGAAGGTGACAAGGTGGCTTTGGAGATTTTGAGAGTTCTCAAAGCCGTATAACAAAGGTTACCTCTGACAATCATGGGGCTTTATCATGCTCTCCACTCTCATTGTTTCCAGAAGCCCTCAACCATGCTTCCCTGTGCAGGAAAATTATATATGCGAATCCTTATCATCTCTGTTTGCCTGGGACCTCAAAGTATCAAGCACCATATGCCTAG